>SZWC01006475.1:50731-78442 GCA_023375785.1 Penium margaritaceum
CGGCAAAGGCGCCAAAGGCAAGAAGGCGCTCCTCAACGGCACGAAGAACCACGACCTGAAGGGTGCCAACCGGCGGTGCCTCGACTCAGGTGCAGAGGAGCATACCCAAGTCGAGAAGGTGGGGTTCATCAACTACACCAAGTCTGCAAAGTCCATGGTGACCGCCAACGACAAGGTCGAACCTGCGGCCGGCTAAGGTGATGTGGACGTAGAGGTGGTGGTTGGTGGTAAAAAGGTGCAATGTGTTATCCAAAACGTGCAACATGTCCCCGGCCTGGCTGACATTTTGAGTGTGAGCCGCTTGACAGACAAGGGGTATGAAGTGCTCTTCCGCAGGAAAGGTGAAGTCGTGCGGATAGAAGGCGGTGGCGAGGTCGTGCTCGAGGCGAAGCGCGAGGGAGGACTCTACATTGTTGACACAAAAGTCATCCCCTCGGCAGCAGACACAGCGGAGCCACAAGCACGCATCGTCAACCTCGCTAAAGGCGGGGAGCAGACCTGCAGCTGTGGCATTGGCGACTGGGGCACTCGTTGCCCACAGTCGTGCAGGAGATGGCGAAGCACGACATGGTTCACGGCCTCAACATCACCGATGCAGCAGACACAGCAGCAGATTCCACAGAGCACAAGTGTGAGCCTTGCATCGTGGGCAAGGCGAAGCGCAAGCCGTTTGAAGATGGACAATGGTGGGCCGAGAACCTGCTCGAGGTCGTGCACAGTGATGTGTGCGGACCGATCAAGATGCCGTCCATTGGGGGGGCGCGGTACTTTGTCACCTTCATCGAAGATTGCAGCAGAAAACTCTATGTCTACTTCATGAAACGGAGGAGCGATGTGCTGGACCGGCTGAAGAAGTACGTCACGGCGGTGGAGAGGCAGACTGGCCGTAGGGTCAGAGCACTATGCAGCGACAATGGCGGCGAGTACGTGGGCTGCGGAGGTTGGCTGAAGGAGCAGCGGATTGAGTGGCAGCCGACCACTCCGTACACGCCTCAGTCTAATGGCGTGGCGGAGCGTGCGAACCAGACGCTACTCACCATGGCACGGACGATGCTTGTGGATGCTAAACTGCCACGGAGCCTGTGGGCCGAAGCCGTGAGTACGGCGTGCTACATCACCAACCTCACCCCAACGGCAGTGCTGAAAGGGAAGGGCGGCTGGAAGACGCCGCAGGAGGCTTGAAGCGGGTGCAAACCAAGCGTGGCGCACCTGAAGGCGCTCGGGTGTAAGGCGCACATGTTGGTGCAGGCCGCGCAAAGAAAAGACTCCAAACTGGACCCACGTGCAAAGGCGTACGCGTTCGTTGGGTACGAGAGTGCGCTCAAGGCGTACCGCCTCTTCGACCCACAAGCGCAAGACGTCATCACCAGCCGCGACGTCACGTTTGATGAGCAACAGAGGTACTGCAGCACCAACAACAACATCGACGCAACGCACTCACCAAAGCAGGGGGAGTGGTTCCAACTCCTTGAACGTGAGGAGGTGCCGGCGGCTGCAGAGGTCGATGACGGGTCTTCGAAGGATGATGGTGCTGGAGCGCAACAGGGCAATGCAGCAGGTGCAGGTTCCGCTGGAGCGCAGGACGCAGCAACCGACGTGGGCGAGCCCGTGGCCGAGGATAATGTTGCAGTAGAGCAGCAGCAGGACCAACAGCTCGCGTTGCCAAGGTCGCCGTGTCGCAGCCGGAGGCAGCGAAATGCGGCAAAGCGGTATGACGCAAGCACGGGCCGCTGGATCGGCATGACGCGGTGCATGATGGTAGCCGCAACGGAGCCGACAACCGTGCAAGAGGTGCTTGCACGGCCTGACAGGCAGCAGTGGGGCGAAGCAATAAAATCTGAACTTGCGTCCCTTGTTGAGAACGGCACTTGGGAGCTGGTGGATCTGCCTGAGGGTGCGAAGGTGATCAGCTCCAAGTGGGTGTTCAAGGTGAAGCTCACCAAGGACAGCAAGGTGGAGAAGTATAAGGCGTGGCTAGTGGCAAAGGGGTACGCACAGCGGAAAGGCAAACACTACGATGAGACGTTCGCGCCCGTCGCCAAGTTTACAAGCATCCGGATGATTCTCGCGGTGGCAGCCGCAAAGGACATGGAGATCCACCAAATGGATGTCAAGACGGCATTCCTGAATGGCATCATCGACGAGGAGATCTACCTTGAGGTGCCGGAGGGGTTGGATGCAGTGGAGGGCAAGGTGTGCAAGCTGTGGAAGGCCTTGTATGGGCTAAAACAGGCGCCCAGGTGCTGGTACCAGCAGATGGACGGCTACATGGCGGAGCTCGGCTTCAAGCGCTGTGAGTCAGACAACAGCGTGTACGTGTGGCGCAGCAAGGGACTCCATCAGATTGTCGCACTCTACGTGGACGACCTAATCATGTGTTCATCAGATCTGGCGGCTTTGCAGCAGCTCAAGGAGCAACTGAGCAGCAGATTTAAGATGATGGACATGGGGGAGCTGGAGGACTACCTCGGGGTGAGCATCACGCGGAACCAAAGGGCGCGCACGCTTGAGCTGGGGCAGGCCAAGTACGTGGCCGGGGTCCTGAAGCGGTACAGCATGGAGGACTGCAAACCAGTGGGCAGTCAGTTCTCCACAAGCTATGAGCTGAGTGCGGCAATGGCGCCACAAACCAAAGAGGAGAAGGAGGACATGGCGGAGGTGCCCTACCAATCTATGGTGGGCAGCCTGATGTATGCCATGGTGGCGACTCGGCCGGACTTGGCCTACGCGGTGGGCCAGGTGAGTAGGTATGTGGCCAACTCTGGGCCACTACACTGGCAGGCAGTGAAGCGCATCCTCCGGTACTTGCAGGCAACGCGACATGCGCACCTGAAGTACGACGGAAAGGGGAGGTCAGACCCCTTGCGGCTGGTATGCTACACTGACGCGCACTACGCCGGCGATGTGGACAAGAGAAATTCCACTTCTGGCTATGTGTTCTTCCTCGCAGGTGCAGCAGTCTCGTGGTGTAGCAGGAAGCAGGACTGCGTTGCCACCTCCACAGTGGAGGCAGAGTACGTCGCTCTGGCCGAGGCGGTCAAGGAAGCGGTGTGGCTCCGCAGATTTCTAGGGGAGCTGGGCGTGCCGCAGCAGGAGCCTACGGTGGTCCAGGAGAACAACATCGTCTCCATCTCGCTGACCAACGCACAGGAGGACAAAGCACATTGATGTGCGCTACCACTACGCACGCGACATGGTGGAGAAGGGACAGGTTGTGCTGCAGCATTGCAGCACAAAGCACATGCTTGCAGATTGCTTAACCAAGGCGCAGCCCCAGGATCGGCATGTCATCAGCCTTGCAGGGCTTGGGTTGACAAGTTGTGAAGGGCTTGAAGACGCAGGAGCGGACGAGTAAAGAGTGAACATGAGGCATCCGGCATGGAAGGTGCACGGGGGAGATTGTTGAAAAGTGCCCCTGCCATGGTTGCCGTTTGCCGTTTTCCTGGTCTGACCACTAGAGAGAGGCTGGATGTCCAATCTGATTGCAGATGTGGACTCCTTGGATTTTGCCATACGATTTCGAGCCTTCAGTCGCTCGATTTGGTTGAGAATTCAGAGAGTTAGCCCTACCCAAAGTTCGGGTGGTGTGGCGGGTGGAATCTGGTACCCGTCCGGGGTGACGGGATATTCCACCGCCGGTGGTCCGTGTTCAGCTCCAACTGGCTCCATAGACCCCAAGGCCCTTGAGGAGGCAACCAGGGAGGTCCCCAGGACCAGGGCGAGCCACCCTTTGACTTGTCAATCAAAGAAAGGCGCTTTGAGCCGCCGCCGGCTCATGTCGGGCGTAGCAGGGGCTATACTGCTCCGTTTTGGGTGTGCGTGGATGCGTTGGAAAGCTCAGGTTACAGGTTATAAGAATCTGATGTAATCTCACCAAACGAACGAACCATTTATGATTCACAGCCTTTCTCAGTTTCCGCAATCTGTATTCTGCCAGAATTCTGCTCCCTTGGTGTTGTGGCGACCCAAAGCACACACCTCCCTTGGAAGTCTCTTTGCACTAAATAGCCGTGCACACTTAGGTAGTTCAGGGCACGCCAGGACAGCATTCCTGAAAAACCGCAGCACTAGTTGCATCCGCAAATTCTGGTACGGCAGCAATGGCAGAAGTTTCTGGCGTAGCAACAACAACTGCAATAGTTGCTGCTGCTGCCGCTCCAGTGGTGCGCAGCCACCACTGGAGCGGCAGCAGCAGCGACCTGCACGAAACCTTCCCATCATGGTTGGATGGGAAGGTTCCGTGCACGATACTCGCATGTTTACATATTTGCTCCGACGTGGATTCTGGTTACCTACCAGGAAGTACGTTCTCGCTGATGCAGCATTCCCAGAGGGGTTCAGTTTGATGCCGCCTTATTGTGGAGTGCACTATCACTTGCAGGAGTTCGGACATGGAGGGCTGAGACCGACGAACGACGCCAAATTTTTCAATCTTCGCAACACATCCGCAAGATCTGTCATGGAGCGATGCTTTGACATTTTGAAAGCAAGGTTTAGAATTTTCCATACATTGCCTCCATATGAGACTCGGTTCCAGAGCCAGTTGGTCTACTCCTGCTTCGTGATGCACAACCCAATACAAGAGAGACAAGATGTTCAGTTTCCGGGATGGACGAATCATGTTCCAGCACCGGACACAAGCATGGTGCTCATTCGCATTAGACCTCCTGGTCCACAGCATGGCGATTTGGTTATTAGGAGATTACGACATACGATTACAAGCAACATGTGGGCGTATTATATGATGCATGCCTCGGACACCTAATTATTGTTTTATATGTCTCTCTTTGCAATTATCAGTGCATAAATATCGAAACACAAATGACTAATAAGGTTAATGATGCAAATACATTGAATCCACTAGACGTCACATGGATCTTCTCTTGCCTACAAACAAGCACCATCATCACCACCATCATCCACCTCATCATCCCCGCGCTTCTCCCACTCCTTGACTTTATCGTTCTCATACAAATGTGCGTTACCATTACACACAGGACATGGTGGAAAAGGGACAGGTGGTGCTGCAGCACAATAGCACGTGCCACATGCTTGTAGAGTGCTTGAGCAAAGTGCATCTAGTGGATTGGCACGTGATGAGCATGGCCGGACATGGGATGACCAGCTCTGAAGGACTGGAGGGCACAGCGGAAGATGAGTCAGAGCAAACAAGAGCAACAGGTATGGAAGGTGCAAGGGGCAGAATGTTGTATTTTGGCCCTCCGGTCCCGCACCCAGGCGCTTCACTCGCAGCATCGCGAGTGGTGATCACGACACAAAGGTCCTAGGCCGGAGTGTCCACACTGAGCACAAAGAGGTACATCCAACGTGCCCCGTAGGGCACGATGTTGTCACTCACGAGTTTTATAACGCTTGTGATGCAGTAGCTGACCTTGTGGTCGACAGACCTAACACTGAGGCATGTGCACTTGCCATTCAGAGCTCTCCCTCTATGGCGCCTGATCCCGGCACACTGAGAGAAGCTCTTTCATCAGAGGATACTGACGCCTGGCCTGCTGCTTGCGAGGACAAGCTTCGTGCCATCCGAGAGTACGGATTTTATGAGCTAGTCGACCTTCCACCTGGGAGGAAGGCTATTCAGGTCAAGTGGGTCTTTTGCAAGAAAGTGAAGCCGGATGGCTCACTGGAACGCCACAAGGCTCGCTTGGTCGTCAAGGGGTACTCTTGGATCAAGGGCATCGATTACATTGACACCTTTTCCCCTGTCGATCGCATAACCTCAGCTCGCGCTCTGTTCGGTGTAGTGGCTCGGCATAAGTGGGAACTGCACCAGATGGACGTGAACAATGTGTTCATCCATGGCTCTCAAGATGAGGAGATTTACATGGCTTAGCCACCTGGCTTTGAGGACGGTGACAAGGTTTGGTGCTTACGCAACTCCTTGTACGGCATCAAGCAGTCGCCTCGGTGTTGGAACCAGGAGATCACTAGCACCCTCACTTGTACGCGATATGTACAGCGTAAGGCAAATGCCTCTCTCTTTATTCGACGAACGCCTGAGCGGTTCACGGCCATCATGGTCTTTGTTGACGACCTTCTCGTTGCGTCTCCTTCCATGGAGGCCAAGAAGGAGGCCAAGGCGGTCCTCCAGACTGCCTATAGGATGAAAGATCTTGGTCCTGCAATGGTGTTTCTTGGCATGGAGATCCTGCGAGACCGCAAACGTCGGACACTACTGCTACATCAGGCCCGATACGCACGAGTTGTGGGGGAGCGCTTCAGTGACCTCCTTGGCGCAGTTCCCATGGCCTCCACACCTCTCATACCTAACAGGCAGGATTTCCTAACGGTGGACGACCCTACACAGCTGGGGGAGACAGTGGATGTGACCTTGTACCTCTGTTTCATCATATCTCTGATGTACCTGGCTACTACCACACGTCTCAAAATTGCCTGCGCCGTCAACCTCCTGGCACAAATTTTGCAGGCTCCACGCGCTAGAGCCCTTCATGCGGCTGTGTGAGTGGTGCGGTATGTGATCTTCACACCGTACCTTGGACTCTGATTTTACCGACAGTGTTTGGTTGTTCTTGACGGCTACACCGACAGCGACTGGGCCTAGAGTCCAGATGGACATAGTTGCACCAGTTACGTGTTCTTGCTCGGTGGTACCATTGTTTCCTCGCGTAGCAGGAAGCATGGCTTCATTGCACGTAGCTTGTCAGAGGCAAAGTATGTTGCTCTGGGTGCAGGGGCTGCTGAGGTAGTGTGGCTGTAGCGCCTGTTCCTTGAGCTGGGTCAGTCAGTACCCGCCATTGTGCTTCATTGCGAAAACCGGAGTACTCTTGCCCTTGCGGAGAACTCTAGTGTCTTTCACGCTCGCACAAAGCACATTGCAGTTGAGCATCACTTTGTGTGTGATCTGGTGGAGTGACGTGATCTCCGTCATATGGGTTGGCACTGACATGCAGCGTGCTGACTTCTTGATGAAGGCACTAACACGCGAGAAGTTTCTGGTGGCCATTCATTTTGTTGGGCTATGTCTCACACTCAACTACTTGAGTGTGGGGTGTGTCTATGTCTATGTCACGACTATTTCTGCACTCGTTGTTGTACTCGTTTCAGTGCTGCACGTGTATGGACATGCGTACCATTGGGTCATGGACGAGTGTTGTGACTTGTGACATTGCTATAAACCTATATAGTTTATTGTGACCACTTGGCCGTGTCCATGCCCATGCAGACACATGATGCAGACCCAAGTGGTACTGATGCGTCGTCTGGTGGTGGACTACCATCTTGGAGTTGACCAACGACCGTCTCACAGCAGTGGACGCTGCCTGGGACCTCCTGTAGTTTTCCTCCAACACGTAGGAGTTTATCGGTGGACTGGCCATGGGCCAGATTTGCAAGTTTTGGCATTATGTATCCACCATTTGATGCCAAATACATGCATGTGACCAGTCTTAGCGTCGGTCTTGTGATTCTGCACGTCTAGGTTTCGACGGCGTAGCGTTCTGACATGTCTACGCTGAGTTACGACCAAAACAGTGGTTTTGGGCCGGTTTTAGGATAGACCTTGTGTTGCCGCGTGTGATACCCGCCGTGCGCCATGCCAAATACTTATGTTATGGACCTGTCATTTGTCATTTATCTCTGCAAATGCTTTTGAAGCATTACGACACTTTGCCTTGTGTCTTGTAGCCAGACCCTTGCCGTTGTGTGTACGACTTGTGACTGTCGTCACCGTCTGACGAGACATTGATGTCTAGTAAGCGATTGTGTTGCCAGGAAGGTTCCACACATCTTTTCACTGACATCCTTCAAACGCATATCCAAGCACATCTGAAAGCCAGAAAATTAGTCCAGTACCTATGTTTTGTGCCTTGTAAGCTTCTCAAACACGTTTGACTCTCCTATGATAGCCTTCCCATCATATACTTGCTGTATATTATAATGGTGAACATACGTGTGGATTTGCAGAATACTGTACATCCTCAGAAGCTTCCTAGCTGATGTCATGATCTGATTATGGGAAACCACGTGATCTCACTCGGGCGTTCCAAGGCACGGCCAAGGATCAAGTGTGCATATCAGCCAACATTGGCGCTCTGCCTGATGTGACGCAGACTCCGAATCGACTGTCCTCAGGGGTGAACCGTCGCATTGATTTTTCTATTGATTCTATGATCCCGCTGGTTTGGTTAGCAGGAGGCGGCACGACGACGGGTTCTGCGAGCGCTCGCAAATGCTTGCAAGTGCGCCAAAACGCCTTTGAAGACTCATAGGAGGAATCAAAGCTAAGACCCACTTTGAAGACGTTCATTGTAAAACCACTTCTAAAAAAAGTGTCACTAAATCGAAAACATTTTTGCAGTCAAGGAAAATTATCAAATCATTTAGAAATTGGCTAAAATCACACGCATCGCTTGACGACGCATTATTCGGGAAGTGCGCAGCAGGAGGGTGGCCCATCGGAGTAGGATGAGCCTCTGCAAAATTAGGATGTTCACCCGTCGATGTCGGACAGGGTACATTCGCGAAAATTGCAGACACGGCTGCTAGGTCCCACTGATTTGAACCGGTTCCATCTCAATGACAGAATCACAAAAGAATCATATTCTAGGCGCGAAATAGATGAAACCCTAGAATAACAGAAAAATCACAGTGCAAAAGGCCCGGTGTGAGGCTGGGGATCCTTGAGGGACATGGAATACCATTGAGATGGGAAGCACAGTTGGGGATTGATCCTGGATAGTGAAGAAAGGTCCTGGATAGTGAAGAAAGTAGTGAAGCTTAGGGACTTGGGGATTGATGTGCCGGCATGAAGGATTCAAACCCAGGATAGAGGGAGGGAGTCGAGGACTTCCTGGAGTATACGCTGCCGAGCTCGAGAGAAGGAGCTTAGGGGTTGGCAAAAAAGGTGACCTAGTGTGATTTGTTCAGTCAAAAGCCAGCATTCGGCGGCTGGGATTCCAAACGGAACAGACGGTTGTTTGAAGATGAAGCGGTTGTATGCAACATACTCTTGACAGAGTTCTTCAAAGAGGAAGCATGGAGGAGGGATGTGCGGAGATGAAAGCACAATAATTTTGAATATGAAGCGCCAACGCGGGTGTAAGGAGGGGAGTTTCAGGCGACTGAGAGAAGGGTGGGACAAGAAGAAGTGGCCTTGCTTGGGGAATTGTTGGGTGAAGAGGGCTGTGTCTTTCCATTGAGGTTCCCCAGGAGAGAGAAAGGAGTAGCCCCATTTGGCTGCTTGCGCAGCGATGAGGGTGGGTGGCAAAATAACCCCAAGGCCCCCCTCGAGGTTTGGAAGCACATGCAGTTTCATGGGAGAAAAAACGGAGCCCTGTTGAAAAGTCTTCGCGGCAGTTGTTCGAGGAGAGGAAGTTGAGTAGTAGAGTGTTAATGTGTTGTAAGTGCGTAGGGGAGGGGGGGCTAATGTAAGAGTAGTAGAGGAATTTGGGATTGAGGTATGAGTTAATGACAATGACTTTCGTATGAACTGGGACACGGGCCTTGGCCCATATAGCTACAGTGGCCTGTAGTCGTTGGACTACAGGCATTGAGTGACGGGCAGAACATGTGGCCTAGAGTCCGGACCGGTTCTGTAGGAAGGGAGTATGGGGAGGATGGTACTATCGGGGTATGATATCTGATGCAAATCAGGTGAATCATGGGATAGTTAGTACGGAGTCCGGTATACCGAGTGGCAGTGCGTAGGAGTTGTGCGGAGAGAGAGAGATCTCGCGTTGGGATGAGTTTCAGGTCGTCCGCATATCCTACCATGGTCTTAGGGCGTACCAGGGTGGGAATGCCTGTGAGGTGAGCACGGAAGTAAGCTGTGATAGGTTCTAGAGCGTAGATGAAGAGGAGGAGCGATGGGGCATCCTGGTCAGACCCCAGAGAATAGCACGACCGGGTCTGTGAGGGAGCCATTAAGGAGGAGGCGTGTGGAGGTGTTGTGGTGAAGTAGGTGAATCCATTGTTGAAATGAGGGTGGGAGCCCTAGGTGTGACAGGGCATTGAAAAGATATCCTCGACTTAAAGAGTCCCCACACTTGAGCTCCACCCGCATCCTTGGGCATGCCCTCACATGATCCAGGGTAAAGCCTTTTCTCTTGATTTTGTCTCTGAGAAAAAATGAGTCACAGGCCTTCCTGCACGGCCACAGGTTCTTGGTTCTTACACATCTCTCATTGTGCTTTTTTGTGTCCTCCCGGCTTGTGTGCATCGGCGTGCAGACAGCTGACAGCGAGACTTGACGCTGCTGGAGTGTCGTCCGGTGGAGCCGACGCACGCTGAGGCCTACTCGCAGTTCGCTGGAGCCTCCTCCCTCCGGCGACGTGCTCAGCTCCATCGGCAGGCCTCCTCAGCGGTCAGGCCGCCGGCGGTCACTGCCACCGCAGATGCTGTCTGCATGCACCCAGCGCTGTTTCTCACTGTGCCATTGCGTCTGCAGCACCATGCTCTGCCGAGGGTCCATGTCTCTTAATGCGTGGCACTGTTTGGTATCATGGACCGTCATAGGCACTTCCTGGGTTCGGGCAGCCATAACTCTTTGCGGTAATTTTTCTAGCTGATTCTGACCGCACGACTGTGTTCGCAGAGTTGGTATTATGGTATTGTTTAGTTTTCAGGCAAAACGGACGACATCCGGGTTTTGGGCTGTAGGGCGTCTCGCAGGGCTTACCGAGAAAACCCTACCTGCCAGAAAATAGGTCTAGAACTATTTTCTAATTGGCTGGTTAGCTGAGTAACAAGTTCTACACTAGTGGTGGGGAGCTAGACCTTGGAAGGGTCTCCCATTGTTGCTCATTCATCATTCCTTATCAGTCACTTTCAGTTTTCAGCTGCTTTCTGGCACTAACACTGACGCGCGCATTGCTGAGTAACAAACCTAGAGCTTCCAGACTTGGTCTCTAAAGCAGCAGACTGAGGGGTAGCAGACTTACGCAACGAGCGTGGAAGCCTGCAAACTACATCAACAACGCTGCTGCCACAACCTGCTGCCTAGTTTTCTGTTTTGGTATCAGAGCCAGAGCGTATGAGCAGCAGCAGAAGACTGGCGTACAGGTGCCAGAAAACACCGGCTGACCCCCATACGCGCCTATGCAGGGGAAATACTGCCAGAATGTTTCCGGCAGCATTGACCCGCCTGGTGGCGGCGTCAATTTTTTCCCACGGCCACTGGGCCAGGGGAAATGCTGTCGGATTTTCTTCCGGCAACACTGACCCCCACGCGTGACGCGACGCGGTGGGCGGCAGGCTGCGTCCGATACCTCCGGGCGATGACACATGCAGCAACGTCACCCGGGTGCAATGACTGGCACCAGCGAGCAGCAGCAGCAGCTTGCAGCAGCAACAACTGCAGGCAACTATAGCGAACAGTATCAGTAGCAGCCAGCAGCAGCTACGTGCACCAACAGCAGCCTGCAAGAGCAACAGCTCGCAGTAACAGCAGCTCGTAGCAACTCACAACAGCAGCAGCAGCAGCAGCCTGCAGCAGCAAGCAGTAGCGATGGCCAAAAATAGCAGTTACCAGTAGTAGCAGTAGTAGGAGCGAGCAGTAGCAGCAAAAGCGAGCTACAGTAGCTGTAGTAGCAAGTAGCAACAAGGAGCAGCAAGCAACAGTAGTAGCCGGCTGCATCAGTAGTTGTAGCAGCGAGCAGCAGTTGGTAGCAGCCAGCAGCAACTTCAGCTACTCGCAGCCTGTACATCGCCGCGAACAGCAAGCTGCAAGAAACAAGCCCGCTGCTTGCTATGAGCAGCAAGCTGCTGGCAGCGAGCAGCGAGCTCACTGCTTGCAGCCCGTTGCACACAACATGTAGCAAGGCTCGTTGTGCTAGACGAGAGGGAAAAAAGAAAAAAAGGCTAGGAAAAAAACCCCCCATCCCAGCAACAATTGCCATAGCTGCTACAACAGCCACTACAACCACAGCAGCCCGTAGCAACAGTAGCAAAAACAGCAGCTCCAGCAGCAGTAGCTATTGCAATAGTAGCAGCAGTAGCACAAGTAGCAGCAGCAACAGCAGTTGTTGCTGCCACAGCAGCTGTAGCAGCAACAGCAGCAACAATTGCTCCAGCAGCTGCAATAACAGCAGTAGCAGCTGCAACAGCAACAGCAGCAATAGCAACAATAACAGCAATTGCTACTGCCATAGCAGTAGCAGCAGCAGCAGCTGCTGGAATAGCTGCTCCAGCAGTAGTAGCAACAATAGCAGCAGTGGAAAGCAATAACATCAACAACAATAGTACTAGCAGCGACATCAACAATAGCAGTCGTTACACCTATGTAGCAGTGGCTCTAACCACAGCCGCTGCTGACGTCATCATCCACCCGCGGCTGACATTAGCATTCAGCCTCTAACGTCACTACTTACGTCACTACTAACGTCATCAACGAAAAGAGGGGCCAGAAGGGTGGGGATGAAACTTTATAGCAGCAGCAGCAACAGATTATGCCGTAGCAGCTACTGAAGCCACCCGTCTTGGGCTGACATCACTGCATACATCAGTAGCACAAAAGAAACAAAAAAATACAAAAAAATACAAAGAGAGGGGGCACCAAAACCATGGCTAACAGCCCCAGTGGAGAGGGGTCCTCCTCCGTTGGGGGGACCCCGAGGGGGGGTTCCACCTCCCCTTTTCTTGCAGCAGCTGCAACAACTGTAGCAGCAGCAGCAGCAGCAGTACTAGTAGGACAAGGAACAGCAGCAGCTGCAACTGCAACAGAAGTAGTTGCAGCTGCAACAGCAGCAACAGCAACAACGGCAGCAACAGTAGTAGTAGCAGCAGCAAACAGGCATCGTCGCCGACACCCCTGATCCCTTAGCTGCCATTTAGCAATAGCTCGCTGCTTTGACGCAGTAGCTTGTAGCCGTACAGCCATTGGCCTCATAAACGACCGACAGTACCCCGCCACCATTCATTCCCTTTGGGTCCGCCAGCCTCGCTGTATCTGCTGCCACGCATTACTTGGCGCAACAGCGCACTCAACGCCAGCGGCAGACAGTGACCTCCGTCCTTGGCCCCACTTTGGCTGCCAGCCGTAGGCAAAAGGACTTTCAGACGCGGCCCCCGCCGCTTCAGGCCAGCGAGCATTTCCATAGTTGGGAGCTCAGCTTTCGCATCTGGCCGTAGGGAGAGGGCCTGTGGGCATGCTACTTTCTTTTGTACCACTCCACCCAAGCCGACCAGCTGTATGACGTTGGTCACGCCATCCATGCCCTCGTCCCTGTCGCTCCTCCGACTTCCCGCCTAGCCCTAGAGGCTTTTCTTGGCAATTTCACGGCTGGCAGCATCCCAGACCCTGCAGTCACGTGGCACGTCCTCACTCTCCCCCATTGCCTGTCTAGAGAGGCTGAGACCAGGCGTCTGCTGCGGGAGTTCAACTCCCTCCACGTGGGGGAGACCGAGACAGACACCGCCTACTGGTAGCGGGCTGAAGACATCCTTCATCGCCTTGGCACCTCTGCTCCACCCCCTCTCGCCGCGCTCCTCACCATCAAGCGCTGCGCCATTAACGCGTACGCTGACGTCTTCGTGCACTACTCCCAGGACGTCCTCTCCACCATGGCGGCCCAGGGCACTCTCATGCCCTAGGCATACAAACTCTTCCTCCGGATTGAGGAAGCTCACTTGGATTCTCCCCTTCAGTGCACAGAGGCTCTGGCCTCCCCGCCGTCGCCTCCCTGGCTATCGCTTTCCCTGCAGCAGCTACCTCCACCAGCTCTTTGTCGTCGAGGAAGAAGAAACGCCAGAGGAAGAAGGGCAAAGGTCAACAATAGCAGCACCAGCAGTAGTCAACTGGGCCCAGCGGTGGTGGGTCAGTCTACCACAACTGTGGCCAGCCTGGGCACGGGTGGTACACGTACTCGCTTCCCACGGATTAGGCGCGCGTCATCGCCACCATGCATCACGAGCTGGAGCGCCGTCTCGCCTCTGCTCCCATTGCAATTGCTGGCCCTGATTCCCCGACCTTTTCCAGCAGCTCCTCTCCTCCAACAGCCACAGCCGTCCCACCGGCGCCAGCTCCGCAGCAGCATCAGTCTCAGCCGTCGGCGTCCCCGTTCCCTTCACTGGTGTAGTCCTTGTTCTATCTGGGCTCGGGTGCCGTCACTCAGCACTCAATCTACATTGCCGGGCCGTCCACGCGTGAGCGACAGTTGGAGGAGTTCATTGTGCTCCACCTTGGCCTGCTTGCCCTCCCCCCCAGGGAAGTGCGAGTTGCGACACCTCCTGTTCGTCCCCCTTGCCCTGCATGACTAAGACTAAGCTATGCTCGTGTCCTACCTCCTTGTCTATCTCGCCGTATCCGGCGGTCTCCTCTATTCCCCTCCTTGACGACGTCGCTTGGCTTGATGACTGGCAATCTCGATTAGCGTCCCCTTCCACTTCGCCCGTATCTCTTGCGTGATGCCATGTGACCGTTAGCGATCTGGCGACTCTGGTCCGGGACCCGGCCGAGACCTGGATCATCGACACCGGGGCCACACATCACATGACGCCCTCTCGTGAGGCCTTCAGTATGCTTGGTCCCGTTGGCGTTGTATCCTGTGTCCGGACAAGCTCCGGCCAGGTGGTACCTGTCCGCGACATTGGTGTCGTTCGCTTCCGTGGTCCTGCCAGTGATGTCTTCCTGACCGATGTCCTTTTCATCCCCGTTCTTGAGCTCAGCCTCCTATCCGTTACTGCACTTGACCGCATGAGCATGGACGTGCATTCACGTGATGTTGGCACTATGTCGTTGCGTCCATCCACTCTTGTCGCTCTTCATGTCACGGCCCGTGGCAACCTGTGGCATGTGCCTGGTCTTTCCTCCTCTCCTTCTGTCCCTCCTCGTCGGCCGCCACAGGCCATGTGTTTGTTACCAGTAAGCTCTCTCCGCAGCACACCCATCTCCTACGCCGCCGCCTTTGCCACGTCGACTTTGCTACCGTCGATAGCTTGCTCCGCACTCGGCCGGCCGAGGGCCTTGACTCGGAGACTTTTCCTTTGCCGTGCCCCACGGAGCGTATTGATTACGCTCAGGGTAAGATGTTCCGGTCCACATACCCTCTGTCCTCTTCCCGTGTGTGCCCCTCTCGACCTGGTCCATTCCAATGTCATGGTTCCTCTCCCTACCGAGTCCATGGAGAGCATGGCCGTTACGTCCTCACCCTCAGTGACGACTACTCGCGCTACCGCTGGGTCTTCTGCCTTCGGCAGAAGAGCGATGTCGCCCGTGCCATTCACGACTGGCTTGTCCTTGCGGAGTGCAAGTGTGGTCGATCCCTTTGCTGCTTTCGCTCTGATCGCGATGGTGAGTACATGGATGAGACCACGACGTTTCTCACCTCCCGCAGTATCCACCAGGAGACGTCCGCGCCCTACACTGTCAGAACCTGAATCCGACAACAATGCTTCCTCGGACTGAACTCCGAAAAATGCACCAAGGCATCCGGTGCAAGTCCACAAGTTCTGCTCCGCACCCAACGGCCATAAGCAAAACGGTACGTCATCAAGCGAAGAACCAAGGCCGTTGGGACAACATGCGAACATATTGGCGACGCGTCCGGCTAGCGTTAAGAAGCCGTTCTCACCACTGGGTTGTCCTGTTCTGAACTGTATATACAGAGGATGTTCATTCCCTCTCAAGTTAACCAGAACAGTTCTGCTCATCCTATTCTCCCTTGGTTCCGCGGCTTCACCGCCGTGTCTTCACTCTGCTCGTCCCTCACTCTTTCTGTCTTCGCCAACTCTCAACGCTTCGCTCCGTCACTCTCGCTCCTTCGCTCAGCTCTCATACTCCGCCAACCATCACTCCACTCACCAGCACTCTCTATCACATCAACCTGTCTACCTCCGCTACCTCGCGTCTCAGTCTCTAACAGCTCCCGCAACTAACTCCTCGCACCGCTCTCGCTTACGTCACTCTGCAGACGTACACCTGCATGCCCCGATGCTTCTGCTTGCTTCTGCTGACGCTGTTCTTGTGTCTGCATTCTTCTGACATGGCATCAGAGCTTCAGGCAACATCACCTGGAGATCCGTGACCGCGTCATCGCTCTCCCGCCATCCCCACTCCATTGCTTCTGCTCACATTCTCTGCCGCCGCTGCCATCACCTCGCGCCTCTGCGCTTCGTCCGCAGCTGACATCAGGAGCTCTGCTTGATGAGTTCTCCACGCTGAAGGAACGCCTCGCCGTCCCAAGAAGGCCCTACGCCCATTTATGCGCCCGTGGCTAACAACCGATGACGAGTCGCCCACATCAGCTGCAAGCAACTCTCGAGCCGCCACCTGCCGTCAACTACCAAGAAGCTTCCTGCTGTCTGCCATCCGCTGCCCCTCATCATATCTGCCTCCACCAGCATCTCCTCCTCTTTCGCTTTGCCTCATCAGCTTCATCTGCTCCATCCTCACTGTCATCCTCTGTCCTCCTACGCCCATCATCTCGAGCCGCCTTCTCGCATCGCCTCCTCGCCTCGTCAGCAGCTGCAGCCAAAACTACCGCCGTCAGGATATCGGACACCACCAGTCTTCCTGCTCCCATTTCCGATCCAACTGGGGAACAAGCCGTCACTCTCCTGACATCAGCGGTCTAGTATCCCTGCCCGCTGCCTGACTCCCTCTACCGCAACCAACTTCTTCCAGCTGACAGGATATCGGACACCACCAGTCTTCCTGCTCCCACTTCCGAGCCAACTGGGGAACAAGCCGTCACTCTCCTGAACACTGAAAGAAGTAGTTGTGTCGCTCTGCCTTCCTACCGCATCGCCTCCCATCTCGGCTCTCTCCGCTCGCGTTGCTTCCTATCTCACGCCTCCTTCATCATCATCAGCCTTTGATCTTCATCTGCCTCCATCATTCCTCCTCCTCCTCGCTCCAGTCTCCTCAGCTTCATCAGCCGCCCATTTCTGCTTCATCTCTGCCTCTCCATCTTCAACATTCTCCGCGCCACCTTCAATCAACAACATCAGCATCATCCGCGCCGCCTTCGCATCAGCATCGCTTTATCGCGCACGTGGTTTCGCCCCTGCGCCCAATCATTAATCAATCGCTTCCTCCGCTTCCGCAAATCGCCCTCAGCTAGGCACAAGGATCCGCCTGGTCGCATCGCCTTTTCCCGCGACGACCTACGCCCACGCCGAAAACTTCCTTCAGCGCTTGCGGCTCGCCCCTGCGCCCACTTATCAATCAATCACTTCCTCCGCTTCGCATCGCTTTCAGCTCGGCACAAGGATCCGTCCGGTCGCATCGCCTCTTTCCGCGACGACCTGCGCCCACGCCGTAACTTCGCAGCGCACGTGGTTTCGCCCCTGCGCCCACTCATCAATCAATCGCTCCCTCCGCTTCCGCAATTGCTTTCAGCTCGGCACAAGGATCCGCCCGGTCGCATCGCCTTTTCCGCGACGACCTGCGCCCACGCCAAAACTTCCTTCAGCGCACGCGGTTGGCCCCTGCGCCCACTCCATCATCATCAGCCTCTGATTCATCATCAGCACTGACCAGCATCTGTGAAAGGCACAAGGATCCGCCCAGCCGCATCGCCCATTCTGCGACGACCTGCGTCCACGCCGAGAACATCCATCGTGCACGTGGTTTCGCCCCAGCACCCACTCCACCATCAATCATTCCTCCATCATCCAAGACATTCTCTGCTCAAACACAGAATCTGCCCTTTCGGACTAACAGTCTTGCAACATCAACTTCTCGTCGCCCACAACTTCCTCACCTACATCAGCTCAAGAATCTCATCACAACCATCAATGGGAAATCCTTGGGCGTACTGTCCATTCTTGGCTGAAGATGGCCAAAACATACTTCTGTGGACACGAAGTATATGGTCCACAGGAAAACTCGTCTCAATTCGAGGATATGGCTTTTGCGACCTCTTCCAAGGAAGCTTCGAGCACCTTCGGACTGCTCATACGTCTCCCTCGGCACTTAACGCAGCAACCACCTCAGCCTGGGATCAACTGAAAACCATCATGCACCCCTCCTACCACACCCTAGTGGAAGAAGCAAGCAGCGCACCTGACCTCTGGTACAGGTTGCTACAAACAGCATGGGAAAGACAACACATCTCCTCAACAACTTTCCTCGTGACAACTCTCCCTCCAATCCACTTGGAAAAGCTGTACTACCGACCTCCTGGCCATGATCCCACACAACCCACAAGAGAATCCACCAATCTGGGAACCTGGCAGCGTGCGACCTACTCACAACTGAAGCCCTATCTACTGCATGGGTTCACCATCACCAACGGCCTGCTAGACGAACAGAAGTACCTTGGGAAAGTCTACAGCACTGGTGAATTCACAAGAAAGCAGGAGGCTTTCAACAGAGACGTGCGGGAAGGACTAAAAGAACTCATTGAACCTGACCTGCATCCTCTGCTGACAAGGGAACCCGACAACCTTGCCGGGATGTGGAAACAGTTGATCAACCACTGTGGTGGCTACGTGCCACCTCGCCAAAAATACATCTACCAACAGCGAGCAACAATGATAGCTCCACCCATAAGGCACTTCGCCATCAGATCAGCTCCGATTGAACAACGCATCACTGTGTCGGATTCACGGGGGGTGTCAGAACCTGAATCCGACAACAATACTTCCTCGGACTGAACTCCAAAAAATGCACCAAGGCATCCGGTGCAAGTCCACAAGTTCTGCTCCGCACCCAACGGCCATAAGCAAAACGGTACGTCATCAAGCGAAGAACCAAGGCCGTTGGGACAACATGCGAACATATTCGCGACGCGTCCGGCTAGCGTTAAGAAGCCGTTCTCACCACTGGGTTGTCCTGTTCTGAACTGTATATACAGAGGATTTTCATTCCCTCTCAAGTTAACCAGAACAGTTCTGCTCATCCTGTTCTCCCTTGGTTCCGCGGCTTCGCCGCCGTGTCTTCACTCTGCTCGTCCCTCGCTCTTTCTGTCTTCGCCAACTCTCAACGCTTCGCTCCGTCACTCTCGCTCCTTCGCTCAGCTCTCATACTCCGCCAACCATCACTCCACTCGCCAGCACTCTCTCTCACATCAACCTGTCTACCTCCGCTACCTCGCGTCTCAGTCTCTAACAGCTCCTGCGACTAACTCCTCGGACCGCTCTCGCTTACGTCACTCTGCTGACGTACACCTGCATGCCCCGATGCTTCTGCTTGCTTCTGCTGCCGCTGTTCTCGTGTCTGCATTCTTCTGACATACACGCCTATCCAGAACGGCGTCTCTAAACGGTGGAATTGTACCATGGCCGATGCCATCCACACCATGTGCATTGAGTGTGGCCCCTCTGATGGCTTCTTTTTTTAAGGCATGGCCTACATGACGTGGATCTGGAACCGGATTCCTCACGGACCCCTTCTCCGCCAGTCCACGCCGTACCAGCACTGGTACGGTCAGCGAGCCGACCTCCACCCTGCTCGCATCTCGGGCTGTGTAGCCATTGTGTGGCTGCCCGTCCCGTAGCACGGCGGCAAGCTCGCCCCCCACGTGCGTCCTTGCACCTTTCTCGGGGTCTCTCTTCAGTCCAAGGCTTGGCGCTTCTGGGATCCCTCCCGACACTGCATCGTCGAGCCCCGCAATGCCCTCTCCTTCGAGGAACTGTTTTTGCGCGATGTCGTTCGCTTCAGCTCCTCGGTGTCCCTCCCGTCGCGTGGGGGAGTGGTGAGTCCGTCCTCCAGCCTACCGCTTGCGGGTGGGACATCACTTGCTCCCTCCAAGCCAGCAGCCCGTGTCGCGCCCGCCACCTCCTCCAAGCCAGAAGTCCCAGTCGCGCCCGCTGGCCCCTCCGAGCCAGCAGTCCCAGTCGTGCTTGCTGGCCCTTCCAAGCCAGGATGCCCAGCCGTGTCCACTGGTCCCTCCTGGCCGGCGGTCCCAGTTGCGTCCACTGGTCCCTCCGGGCCGGCAGTCCCAGTCACGTCCACCGGTCCCTCCGGGTCGACCGTCCAAGTCGCGTCCACTGGTCCCTCCGAGCTGGCGGTCCCACTCGCGTCTGCTGGCCCCTCCGGACCAGCGGTCCGAGTCGCGTCCACTGGCCCCTCCGGACCAGTAACCCTAGTCCCGTCCACTAATCCCTCCGGGCCAGCAGCCCTGTCCGCCTCCGTCGGCCCGTCAGACTCGGGACCACCTCCTGTCCTACCACGCTACATACGTGGCCCATGCGACAGGTTCCCACCCATGCCGTCAATGAGCGTGCAGACCGCAATACCTCGCCCTGTGGCGTCTCCGCCCCCTGTCGCTCCACATGTCTCTTCCACTCCCACAGTCGTGAGTGGGGACCCTGGCACCAAGGCCCTTGGCTTGATCACTTCGGCTATCATTGTAGGCCTTCACCCTGGCTCTGCACTGGGCTACGCCATGCTTCATCACGAGCATTGACATGTTGTCATGGCTGCACTCTCACGCATCCCACCTCGAGCTCGAGAAGCACACTCTCTCTCAGTTCGCTCCATAGCACGCCCGGAGGACCCATCCACCCTACGTGAGGCTCGCGCCTCTCCTAAGGCTGCACACTAGGATGCTGCCTGCGCTGATAAACTCGCTGGTATCCTTCAGCACTACGTGTATGACCTCGTCAACCTCCCTCCAAGAAGAAAGGCCATCGGTGCCAAGTGGGTCTTTCGGTGCAAATGGAAGCCCGACGGGTCCTTGGACAAGTACAAGGCCTGCCTCACAGCTAAGGGGTTTTCTCAGGTCCCTGGGGCCGACTACGTCCAGATCGTTTCTCCAGTTGGCTGGTTCTCCACGAGCCGAGTGCTCTTCAGTCGGGTTGCCCCGCATGGGTGGGAGCTGCATCAGATGGACGTGAGCAACGCCTTCCTCCATGGTTCATTTGAGGATGAGGAGCTCTACATGGTGCAGACTCCAGGCTTCGACGACGGCACTGGTAGAGTCTGGCAGGTGCGGAAGGCCCTCTACGGCCTGAAGCAGCTGCCTCGACGCTGGAACCAGGAGATAAGAAGTACGCTCCTTCACAGCGGCCTTCAGCGTAGTACCGTTGACCTAGCACTGTTCGTCAGCCCGCGAGGCCAGACCCTCATCGCTATCCTGGTCTACATCGATGATCTCCTCATTGCGTTGCGTGGCATGGCTGCCGTCCAACGTGTCAAGGACCTGTTGCTAAGGCTGCACACCAAATCCGATTCGCGAATCTGAAGCTGGATTCGGATTCGAAAGTCCAAATTCACTGCTGGATCCGGATTCGTGAATCCTTGTGGATTCACGAATCTTGGCGAATCCTTAGATTTTGTCTTAGTCTTAACTGTAGCCAAGACAGTATACGACTCCTTGAAAAAAAAAAAGGATGACACCTTGTTCATTTCCCGATCTTTGCATGTGCGATGTGGCAGTTTCCCGATCGCTACGGAAGCCAAGCCTGCCAGTCAGGTCGCACCCCTGACTGGCTCGATGCCAGGCTTTGATGACCTGGCTTGTCCAAAGGACGTCAGTTAGGTCATCGCACGTCCACCGCATTTGCTGCAAGACCCAGAATGAATCGACGCTCGCTCATGGAGAACGTGCGAGCGAGTGGCGAATGCCATATCATGTATGTGTCAGGAAGTTGACCTGACACATGCATGATTTGCGCTAGTTAGCGTGGCTATGAGCTTCTGAGGCTTGGCGCATGTGCCAGGTCACAAACCTGGCACACACGTGAAACGTGTTTGGGAGTGACGAGAGATCGATCTCGATTGATCTCTCGGAGGGTCGCACGTCGACCCTCCAAGAGATCGATTTTTTAAAACACCAAATGACGAGTCCGATTGTCAGATTTGAACTGACTGGCTTATGGATTTAGGACCCCCCCCTCCCCAAAGATTCGTGAGTGGATTCCCGAATCCCCATATGAGACCCGACCCTGGGTCCGGATTCGTGAATCCGGGTCTGGATTCGGGATTCGTGAACCAGATTCACGAATCCAAGGATTCGTGTGCAGCCTTACCTGTTGCACACCGCCTACCAGATGAAGGATCTCGGGTCTGGTCGAGTCTTCCGGGGCATGGAGCTCGAGCATCATTGCTCCCAACGCATGATGCATGTACACCAAGCTGCCTATGTGCAGACCCTGTCCACTCGCTTCGCCAAGGACCTGCCCCTCGTGCCCAGTGCATCTTCACCTATGTCACCTGACGGCGAGGTGAAGCTGAAGAGTCCTTACCCAGCCATTGTGGGAGAGGTAGTTGACGTTACCACGTATCTACGAGTCATCGGGTCACTGATTTTCCTGGCGATGACAACGCGCCCGGACATCGCGTTCACCGTCAACCTCCTGGCTCAATTTTCTCAGGAGTCGCGTCACCTCCACTTTGAGACCATGATCCGAGTATTGCGCTACGTCGTCTTGACTCCTCGGCGAGGTCTCATGTTCCGCCGCTAGCCGTCTGTCGTCGCGGTGGGCTACACCGACAGTGACTAGGCCGGCAGTCCATACGGTTAGAGTCGCACAAGGTGGATCTTTCTGAACGGTGGCACGGCTGTGTCCTGGCATAGTGGCAAGTAGGGGTGCATTGCACGCAGCACTGTCAAGGCTGTGTACGTGGCCCTTGGCTCAGGCGCTTGTGAGAGTGTGGTTGCATCGTCTCTTATCCGAGTTGCGTCAGTCCGTCACAACCATTACGTTGCATTGTGACAATGAGAGTGCCATGGCCATCGCCGACAATGACGACATGCATCACACACGTACAAAGCACATCAACGTTGAGTATCACTATGTGCGTTCGTTGTTTCAAGACGGAAGCATCAGCATTGTGTGGGTTGAGACAGCAGGACAGCCCGCTCACTTCTTAACCAAGGCACTGAAGCGGGATTCGTTCAAGAAGGCTGTGAGTTCGGTTGGCGTGCATCCGTGAGTGGCTCTCACTATGCTTGCCTCCATCTTTGTGTGTCCTAGGGGAGTGTGGTTGTTGACTGTCTCTGCGAGCACATGTGCACTACGCCTATGAGTCATGGGGGAGTGTTGGTTTTTGCGCATCTCTCATTGTGCTCTGTTGTGTCCTCCCCGCTTGTGTACATCGGCGTGGAGATAACTAACGGCGAGACTTGACGCTGTTGGAGTGTCGTTCGATGGATCCAACGCACACTGAGGCCTACTCACATTTCGCTAGAGCCCCCTCCCTCCGGTGACGTGCTCAGCTCCATCGGCAGGCCTCCTCGGCGTTCGAACCACCGGCGGTCACTGCCACCGCAGATGCTGTCTGCATGCACCCAGCGTTCTTTCTGACTATGCCATTACGTCTGCAGCACCATGCTCTGTCTAGGGTGCATGTCTCTTGCTGCATGGCACTGATTGGTATCATGGACCGTCGTAGGCACTGCCTGGGTTTTGGGTAGCCATAACTCTTTGCTGCTATTTTTCTAACTGCTTCTGACCGATTGATTGCGTTCGAAGTGTCGGTAATATGGTATGATCTAGTTTTCAGGCAAAACGGACGACGCTCGGGTTTTGGGCTTTTGGGCATCTCGCAGAGCTCACCGAGAAAACCGTGCCTGGCAGAAAATAGGTCTAGGACTATTTTCCGATAGGCTAGTTAGCTGATTAACACGTTCTACACTAGAACGGGGGAGCTAGAACTTGGAGGGATCTCCCATTGTTGCTCATTCCTCATTTCTTATCAGTCACTTTTACTTTTCAACTGCTTTCTAGTGCTAACACTGGCGTGCGCAATTCTGAGTAACAAACCCAAAGCTTCCAAACTTCGTCTCTGAAGCAGCATACAGAGGGGGCAGCAGACTTTAGCAACGAGCGTGGAAGCCCGCACACTACATCAACAATGTTGTTGCCCCAACATGCTGCCTAGTTTTCTGTTTCAGGTCCCATCTTCCCACTTCCCCCCTACCTCGCCAGCCCTCCTCAAAGTTTACTCTTCACTCCTATCACCCAGCGCTCTCACCCCATCCTATGAAAAAAACTGGCAGGAAAAGTACCCACATGAGGACTTTCACTGGCCCTCTCTCCGCAAGAAATTCACTCAAGTCTCCCTTCACCTCCGAATGAGAAACACCATGACTAACAGATTTTTCTGATCCATACCTGTTGCCAATCGTATGCGCTTCATAAACTCTGATCAACGTGGACGCTGCCCATCTTACGGAAACGACAAACTAATTGAAGACTGCTTCCTGTTATGCCCAGGGATGCACAGACTAATCGAGCGCGTTTGCTGCCTCTATCAACACTTCTTTCCCAATCTCCCATCGGAACATATCGACCTCCTCCTCGGACCCTTCGAACCGACCACTTATAACGACGCTTGGTTTGTAATTCGCGCTACACTATTTCACCTCATCTCGCAAGAAAGATGGGCACAACCCTCTCTCTCACCGACCCTCAAGCTGGTAGCTACATTTCCTGCGGCTCTATAGCAACGCATATGGCTTATCTTCTCCCTCTTTACAATAAAGCACGGCAAAAAACAGAAGATCCGCCTCAAGTCTTTTGATTCCGATTTCTTTTGACCTTTTGGGGTCTGTAATTTCCTCATCAATGAACCCCGCTGCCAATTACAGCTCTCCTTAGTGTTCACCCTCTCGTGGAAACACCCGAACCTCTATCCATTCCCTCCTTAGTAGTATCCTTGGGGGGCCGGGTTCAACCCCCAAGCTTGTTTTGGTGGTGAGGTAGCCCCCCCGCCTCAGTTGGTTACGATCAGGGGAAACAAAAACAATAAAACAAGAGGCAGGTGTTGCACGCAAAGCGTCCATAAGGTTACATAGTAACCGAGCAAAAGTATTCATATTGGTATCTCTTACGAGGCTAAATAATTGCCTGCAATCTCGACCACATAATGGAAGGTTATCCATGAGAATTTACTTCATCCATGGAAACCAAAATAGGTTGTAAATGGACTCTCAAACTGTCACCCGCATTCTTTCAAACTAATTTTTTGTTCGTCCATGTGTACTCTTAAACATTGTGTATGGTTCGGGCTAACTCTTCCTAGATTACATCAAGTTATGCTGGATTCTTTCCAGCTTGTGAGGATGTGAAAGCGAAAGAAACACAATCAAAATTGACTGAATGAGCTAGACAGTATATTGTTATGTATAACAATTCACCAACATATTGAAGAAGAACCTGAAAAGGCATTTCTACTATTTTTTATAAATATGGTTTTATCTGATGATTAATTCATTTAAATGAGATTAATTTATTCTTGTATTGTGAACATGCTAGTTTCACACGTCCATTATGAACTTCACTAAATCAAACATGATCTTTGACAAATGTGGATGAATTTTGAATGTTTCCTTATGTTATCATAATTAGGATGACATAATTATAGGTAGAATTTAATTTATTTACCTTCTCGTATGACGGTGGTTGAATTTCTTTCCTTTCATTCTCATTTTGACCCTGTTTGAAGCGGGGTTCACAACTCTCAAGAGTTTAGCATGACGATCAGTTCCATGAAATAGGAGAGGGCGAGGCCAAGGAGGAGCGACATGAGGGAAAAACACAATATTATTTCCGCTTGCCAATGGACTGGAGGGGTTGTACTCAACTTAACGTACAGTCCTTACCCTTCTTTCTGGGTGTCGGACTGGTCATTTCGTACTATCCAGGGTTTGTCCGGACATCTAGGTCGATGTCCGTGATTTTTTATGCTGTCAGAAATCAGCTAGGCGTTTGTAGACGTGGGGGGCATACAGTCCGACTAATTCTTGCAACATGATTGGTGGATATGTCAAAAAAATGTCCGATCCCGCAATCACGATTTTCCTGAAAAAATCTTTTGGCCACGAATAAATTGTAATAGGTTACGATGTGACCCAAAACAAAAGAAAGCAAAATCACAACGGCGGTTCACCCCCTAGTGGAAGTGTTGGTAGTACCGCATCCAAACCAGCAAATCGATATCGTCTGCCGGTTGACCGGAATTTAGCATCTGGGGCCCAACTTTCACGTAAATTGGCCTTTCACATAGCCGGCACGTCGCGTTTTCTGTGCGGCACGGGTTTTTACAGTTCCGGGGCCCTTGCAAACAGGTGTTTAGCGTGAGAGTCGCTTCCTAAGTTGCGCCTCTCGATAGCGAGGGCGGGAGTTTTCCGCACGTCAGGTCAAAGGGTTTCAATAGGAGAGCCTTGAACCGACCAGGGAAGGCATTTTGTGTTTATGTTTTTTTTCTGAAACTGCCAAGGCAATGCATTTTCTGAAGACAAAAATGTGAACCCGAGTAAAAGGAGTTGAAACTAGAGCTTAAAGAAATTCATCTTACAATGTTTTTCATTCTCAAAAAATTCATAGTAAAAATGATTTGTAGTTTAGTTGGATGACGTTCTTATTGATACATGATAATTCTTCTATGGTCTTCTTACCTCCAACATGTTAATACATCAAAGTATAACATCTTGGAATTAATCAATTTTTGCATAAATAATATTCTTACTTTGTTTCATTATATCTCATGTGCCTCTACACAATTTTACATCATTCATTTGTCAATGTTTTCATTTTGCACGATTTTCATGATCAGTTGTAATACATGTTTGGCATCATGGGGATCTGTAAATCCATCATAAGGTTTTTCATATATGATCATAAAAACAATAATTTTCCAACACAAGGTTTTCCTATTTCAAAAAACTTAAAGACTCAACAATTTCATTGTGAATAAAATGATATCTGAAATTGAAAAATATTTTACATTGGAAGAAAAATGTTTTTTAATGAATAATATGTTTTGATTTCCAAATGTATTTGAAGTGTATGATGAATTCTCCATTTAGTATAATCCTGAATGAATCAATCGGCATCATATATATAGGCATTTCAATGTTTTTTCAGAGAAAAAAACTTAAATTGGTTCCTTTTTATTAATATTTATCTCCTGAAAATTTTCCATTTCAAAATGGATGGATTTTCATTGTTTTTTAAATCCATTTAAGGATAAGTATGGAAGCAAATCACACAAAAACATCCTTGTTTTGAACTAATGACATCATACATTGAAAATGTTACAAGCAAAATATTGAAAAATAAATCATGATGAAAACATATAAATGTTAAGTAGGTGATGTTTTCAAGTGAAGTTACACGTGAAAAAGATTTAATTCTACAAAATATTGAATACCATAAAACCTCTTAATTATTACTATGGAAATCAATTAGATGGTGATTCTCTTTAAGGTTTATTTTCAACTCCTTTTACCCGGGTTCACATCTTTGTCGTCAAAAAATGCCTTTCCCTCGCTGTTCTAGAAAAAATAGCACACAAAGTCCCTCCCCTGTTCGGTTCAAGGCCATGTCCTATCGAAACCGTTTGACCTGGTTCAAGAGCCGTGAAGTAGGAAGGAGTGTGTTATACTATTCATAATCGTGAGGTAGCTCACCAGGATCTCCGCGCCGTGCGCGGAGATCCTGGTGAGCAATCTTGACGATAGGTTTAAACGATAAAGTTGACAGCACCTGAAGTCGCGCCACGCGGGAGGTGTGCACGTGCGCAAATTTCGTCGGAATTTTTCGAGCGGAAACGCCTTCCAGTCAGTGGAAAGGATAAATGTCTTCCGGCGAATGGGAACAGAAAACCTTCTCCGCTTTTGAATGGATGAAAGAGGACTTCCTCTTCGGCGTAGGAGATGGAAGAATCACTTTTGCACTGAAATGAGGAATGTCGGTTTCGCGCACAAGAGTGAAAAAGATGGAATGTCCATTGAGATGGAATGCCCAGGATGGAATGTGAATGGAGAGGGAATTCAGGTTTCATAATTTTTGAAAGAGGTAATCCCCTAACATGGATGATGCAGGAAAGTTATAATGAAA
>SZWC01006475.1:90764-102912 GCA_023375785.1 Penium margaritaceum
TTAGAAATGAGATTGCTATACAGGCTGACGGAAGAGGACGGTTTCCATCGTTGAAACCGGTGTTCATTGTTTCGTCGAACAAAACAGACATTGTTTCCCGTTTCTGTCAACCAAAGAGTTGCTTGTTTCTGTTTATGCAGAAGAAATATCAGGTTCCGCAGAACGGAAGACGACCGTTCTGTTGAGCAAGCAGGAATACACTGTTATAGAAGAGCATTAAACCTTTTCGGCTGACGGAAACGGTTTCACCGATTCTTGTCCGAGAGAAGAAATATTGATCCGGCTATCGGAACAGGACTGTTCGGTCGATGAAACTGTTTTTGCATGTTTCTTGAAACGAACGAGACAGCCTGTCCAACAGAGCATAGCGGAAGTCATGGTTCGTGTCCCCAAATAGGAATGCCCCTTTCGTAACGTGAAAAAGAAAAGTTGCAGGCAGTGTAGAAAACGAGGGTTTGCATCTGGATGTCATTTTTTCTTACTAGGTTTGTCCTTCGAACGCTTGCAAGTCTAAGCCAAAGTCGACGCATAATTCCTCTTTCGTTGTCCTTGTGTCGTTTGACAATGCATGGCGATTGCGTTTCCCACTCCCATCAGACGGAGACGGAGTTACCTGTTTCGTTTACGCTTGTAGGTTCGTTCATTCTGGACTATTAGTGCCTGTTATACAGCGGTGACCTGCGTCGGACTGAATGCAGCAGCCGGACTCTAGTAGCTGGGTTGTCTTGTCTAGCGCGAAAACGTGTTTTGTGAATGAAGATGGAAAACCCCTGCGTGGTAGACGGAGTGGTCCATGTTTCATTCACCAAACGGGCACATTCGCGTCCGGACGAATGGGTGGTTGAAAATTGAACACGTTTCTCGTTCCTGTTCTCAAGAGCAGAGCGAAAGTCATGATTCGTGTCACTAAATAGGAATGCCCCTTTCGTAACGTGAAAAAGAAAAGTTACAGGCAATGTAGGAAACGAGGGTTTACTTCATAATGTCACGTGTCCGTGCTAGGTTTGTCCTTCGAACGCTTGCTAGTCTTAGCCGTATTCGCAGCAAATGTCCTCTTTTGTTTTCCCTTTCGCGTTGGACAAAGCAAGGCGAATGTGTTTCCCACTCCTGTCAGACTGAGACAAAGTTACCTGTTTCGTTTATATTTGTGGGTTAGTCCATTCTGGCCTTCGGTCGGACCGATGGTTGGTTTCACAGTTTCTGTCGCGTCAAACGAGGAACCCTGTTCTGACGTCAAAAACTCAAAACCCACTTCTGGTGCAAGGCGAGGAATTCTGTATGATTCATGAAACGGGCATAATCCCGACGGACACATAGCCATGAAACACGTTTCTCGTTCCTTTTGCAGATCAATGCAAAAGTCATGTTTCGTGCCATCAAACAGGAATGCACTTTCGTCGCGTGAAAGAGTGGAGNGCGAGGACTTCTGTTTGATTCATGAAACGGGCATATTCCCGACGGACACGTAGCCATGAAACACGTTTCTCGTTCCTTTTGCAGATCAATGCAAAAGTCATGTTTCGTGCCATCAAACAGGAATGCACTTTCGTCGCGTGAAAGAGTGGAGTCCGGGTGGTGTACGAAACAGGGGTTTGCATCTGGATGTCATGTTTTTTTACTAGGTTTGTCCTTCGAACGCTCGCAAGTCTAAGCCGAAGTCAACGCAGAATTCCTCTTTCGTTTTCCTTTTGTCGTTGGACAATGCATGGCGATTGCGTTTCCCACTCCCATCAGACGGAGACGCAGTTACCTGTTTGGTTTACGGTTGTGGGCTCGTTCATTCTGGACTGTTAGCGTCTGTAGTGTCGCGGTGACCTGCGTCGGACCGAATGCCGCAACCGGACTCTAGAAGGTGGGTTCTTTTGTCTGGCGCGAAACCGTGTTTCGTGAATGAAGATAGAATATTCTATCATTGTAGACGGAGTAGTCCATGTTTTAGTCACGAAACGGGCATATTCGCGTCCGGACGAGTCATTGAACACATTTCTTGGTCGTGTCCTCCAGAGCAGAGCAAAAGTCATGGTTCGTGTCATCAAACAGGAATGCCCTTTTTCGTAACGTAAAGAAAAAAGTTACGGGCAATGTAGCATACGAGGGTTTGCTTCGGAATTTCACGTGTCCTTGCTAGGTTTGCCCTTCGAACGCTTGCTATTCTTAGCCGTATTCAACGCAAATGTCCTCTTTCCTTTTCCCTTTGTCGTTAGACAAAGCAAGGCGAATGTGTTTCTCACTCCTGTCAGACTGAGACAAAGTTACCTGTTTCGTTTATGTTTGTGGGTTAGTCCATTCTGGCCGGTCCATTCTGGTTGGTTTCACAGTTTCTGTCGCGTCAAACGAGGAACCCTCTTCCGACGTTGAAAAATGTAAACCCACTTCTGATTGAAGGCGAGGCCTCTTGTTTGATTCATCAAACGGGCATATGTCCGGCGGACACGGAACCATGAAACACGTTTCTCGTTCCTTTCATGCACATCAATGTAAAAGTCATGTTTCGTGCCATCAAACAGGAATGCACTGTCGTCGCGTGAAAGAGTGGAATCCGGGCGTTGTACGAAACAGGGGTTTGCATCTGGATGTCATGTTTTCGTACTAGGTTTGTCCTTCGAACTCTTGCAAGTCGAAGCCGAAGTCGACTCATAATTCCTCTTTCGTTTGCCTTGTGTCGTTGGACAATGCATGGCGATTGCGTTTCCTACTCAGGTCAGACGGAGACGCAGTTACCTGTTTCGTTGACGGTTGTGGGTTCGTTCATTCTGGACTATCAGCGTCTGTTGTGTGGCGGTGACCTGCCTCAGACTGAATGCTGCAGCCGGACTCTAGTTGCTTGATTCTGTTGTCTAGAGCGAAAACGTGTTTCGCGAACGAATATGGAAAACTACTTCGTGGTGAACGGAGAGGCCCCATGTTTTAGTCACGAAATGGGCATATTCGCGTCCGGACGAGTCATTGAACAAGTTTCTCGGTCGTGTCCTCCAGAGCAGAGCGAAAGTCATGGTTCGTTTCACCAAAGAGGAATGCCCTTTTTCGTAACGTAAGGAAAAAAGTTAAAAGGCAATGTAGCAGACGAGGGTTTGCTTCGGAATGTCACGTGTCCTTGCTAGGTTTGCCCTTCGAACGCTTGGTATTCTTAGCCGTATTCGACGCAAATGTCCTCTTTCCTTTTCCCTTTGTCGTTAGACAAAGCAAGGCGAATGTGTTTCTCACTCCTGTCAGACTGAGACAAAGTTACCTGTTTCGTTTATGTTTGTGGGTTAGTCCATTCTGGCCGGTCCATTCTGGTTGGTTTCACNAAAAATGTAAACCCACTTCTGGTTGAAGGCGAGGCCTCTTGTTTGATTCATCAAACGGGCATATGTCCGACGGACACGGAACCATGAAACACGTTTCTCGTTCCTTTCATCCAGATCAATGCAAAAGTCATGTTTTGTGCCATCAAACAGGAATGCACTGTTGTCGCGAGAAAGAGTGGAATCCGGGCGTTGTACGAAACAGGGGTTTGCATCTGGATGTCATGTTTTTGTACTAGGTTTGTCCTTCGAACGCTTGCAAGTCTAAGCCGAAGTCGACTCAGAATTCCTCTTTCGTTTTCCTTGTTTCGTTGGACAATGCATGGCGATTGCGTTTCCTACTCAGGTCAGACGGAGACGCGGTTACCTGTTTCGTTGACGGTTGTGGGTTCGTTCATTCCGGACTATCAGCGTCTGTTGTGTGGCGGTGACCTGCCTCGGACCGAATGCTGCAGCCGGACTCTAGTTGCTTGATTCTGTTGTCTAGAGCAAAAACGTGTTTCGTGAACGAATATGGAATACTACTTCGTGGTGGACGGATAGGCCCCATGTTTCATTCACCAAACGGGCCTATTCCCGTCTGGACGAGGAGTCATTGAACGCGTTTCTCGTCCCTGGCATCCAGAGCAGTGCGGAAGTCATGGTTAGTGTCACCAAGTAGGAATGCCCATTTTGTAACGTCAAAGAACAACGTTACAGGCAGTGTCGGAAACGAGGGTTTGCTTCGGAATGTCACGTGTCCGTGCTAGGTTTGTCCTTCGAACGCTTGCTTGTCTTAGCCGTATTCGACGCAAATGTCCTCTTTCATTTTACCTTTCTCGTTGGACAATGCAGGGTTCTCTTCTTCTTTTTTTCCGAAAATTTCCGATGGACGGCGGAAGGGACAACGCTGCAGTACCGAAGCTCTGCAGCCGGCTGTAGGCCATGGGTCCCACCACTACAGTCCATCCTGACAGCCTTTTCCACGTCATAAAGTCCATCTCCAGCTGCTGCCGCCCAGCTGCCACGTGGGAATGAGCTGCTTACTGGTTATGTAGCCTCATCCTGTCTCGTAGGAAGCGACTCTCGCATTTCATTCCTATTCGCGAGGGCCCCGTAACTGTAACAAATCTTCGCTGCACATATACCGCAGTGCGTGGGCTATGCAAAAGGCTACTTTACGCCAAATCCGGACCCCAGACGAAAAAGACTGGCCGGCCAACCTCTGGCTGCGACGGCAAGATGCTGTGGTCAATGAGTAGCTGAATCATAGCGCCGGTTCACCCCCCACGATACTAGAGATAAAACCCTAGAATCAAGAGCAGAATCACAGCGCCGGTTCACCCCCCTAGTGGAAGTGTTGGCAGTAGCGCATATGAACCAGCAAATTGACATCGTCTGCCGACCGACCTCTGGCTTCGACGGCAAGATACTGTGCTCAATGAGTAGCTGCACGTTGTCTCGTCTCTGAAACTAAGCCTAGTTGATGACGGTTAGGGCAAAACCGTCATCCGATGCGACGCCGATTGCAGACAGGTTGGATTCGTCAAAGGCTGGCGTATAAATGGTGTGGCGCCTCAGGGGATGTCAACTGGTGGCGGACAAATGTTTCTCGTGCACTCTACGCAATGCGTCCTGCGTGGTGCGTCAGCTGCCTTAAATGTGGCTGTCGCTAGTGCAACAGTACTTGATGCCGCACCGCACTCTAAGCTAGTGACGGCAGTGCCTGCACGTGATGCCGCCCGGTGGAGTAGTCGCAGATGTTTCAACTTGAATGGCTTCGCGCGTACATTGACGTGCTGGCGCATCAACGGCGAGAACTACGCCTCGCGAATGAAGTTGAGCTTTTTCCATGAAAGGCGATGAGCTCACAACTCCTTGACCACCACAACGTGGAAAGGTGTCAATGACCTGTCCGTCAATGGACGTCGGTTTGTTGCCGCCGAAACCGACGACCTCCAACACTGGAAATACCGTCAACGAAGATGCTAGTACCGTAAAAGCCATCATACCACCACGGACCCGGCCCACAGATCCGCAACTTGGGCGGCGCGTTGCGTCGGCAGCCATGACACCATTCTAGCTCCTACTTTCTGGCCCCGTGCCCTCGCACACAAACGGACAAGTGGTAAATAGCCACACACATTGTAGACAGGCAGCCCATCTTACGTGCTGACACGCACATCTGGTGCAGGTGGTAGCGCTTCACGCGAGGTGCAAGACTTGCCCAAAAGAAGAGAAAAAGAAAAAAAGAAAAACAAGAAACCTGATCTTGAGAAGGTCATGGCGACGATTGTCCGTGATCCCTAGGAATGCCTCAGAAGGTGCACATTCCCTCTGTGCTGAAATGCAGTTCACGTACATCGACGTGGTTGGTCGGAGTGCTTTCCCATCCACACCACCGTAGTCCCATGGTGGCCACTCGCCACCATGCATGAACCATTCCAGGCGGTGCAGACTCTCCTTTCTGGCCAGGAGGGGAGACAAGATAGAAACGATGCGGCCACTCATGTGGTCGGCATTGCTCTCCCTCCTCACGCGCAAGCTCGTCCAGGTGCTGCGCAGCCAACCACCAACCCAAAGTACACGGCCGTGCCTGCACATGTAGCCATGAAAGCAAAGCCACTGCTCCACGCGCTGCGAAGGGACCCATCCATATTTAAGGTGCAACCGCCACATTGCCTCGTGCACCGTTTCCTCCAACCCATTCACGTACCACAAGCCTACAGCCAACTGACCCCATGGCTGAGTCTACTCTAACCATCACCTTCCTTGCCCATGTCCTGCTGCTCTGCACGGCTGTGGCTTGCACTGTGGCGCAAGACCCATGGAACTACAAGAACAACGGTCTGGACTGGCCTGTAAGCATCCTCCTCTGCAGCACGCTCTCTCTGAAGCTCTGCTTCACTACACTGCCAGGCAGTCCTTTGTCATGCCAACTTTCTCTTCACATCACAACGCAAGAGCAGTGGATGTTCAGAGTCAGCTCATCCACATCTCCATGATGTTCCTAGTCGGTTTAACACAAGTGCTTAGGCCACCTCATCCACATCTCGAACTGAACGTAAAGGAATGAACTTCAACTCTCCCTGCCAGTGTGCACATGTGACACCGGATTATTACTGGCGATGGGCAATGCGGCTGTACAGAGCCCTTGGGAAGAATAGGCCGGGGCAACTCATGGCGTTTAACACCATCCGGATCGGCGTTGGGCGCAAGTACATAGAAGCCTTGGACAACTTCAACCTGAATAGTCTTCAGGAGATGGGTAACAGAGGCTTGCTGTCGTCCTGGGCCACTAAGCACTTTCTACATGTGGCAAGAGCTAGAGCAGCGAATGATGTCCATCATGGTGCACCAGCTGCAGCCATCACAGCAACCCAAGATGCACGCATTGTCCCCCCCCTACAGCAAGTCATCGCAGCCGACAGCAGTAACTATAGTATCGACTGGTACAACTACCGCACTTCAGGGGAAGAAGGGAAGGAACAACTAGCGGGATGACAAGGATGGAAAGGGACAGGAGACCACAAAGCCGACATAGGGGCAAAATTAGGAGTGGTACAATTGCGAGGGAGTGCACCACAAAATTGAGTGCAAGCTTCCTAGAACGTGGACCAAGATTGCACAAGGCCTTCACAAGGTGTTCAATCACCGTGAGCGCGCATCAGTGCATTCCACGGCAGCAACCGACGTGGCACCCACATCAACAGCGGATGCAACCGCGGACGATGCCGGCAACGTGTCACCTCTGGAGCAGCAGCTTGTGACACAGGCCCGTGACATTTTTTAGCTCCGCCAGCTCCTACGAATCACCACTCAGGGAGGTGTGAGTGCATTGACTTAGAAAGGGGTCTCACCGTTGGGTCTGTCAAGTCCATGTTGTGCAGTCGGAATGGTGGGGATGGAGCATAGTGCACTGTTGAGTCTTTGAAGTCGTTTCTTGCACTTGATGGTGCTAGTCTGTCCGCTATCTTTGCCGCTGTCTACATAGGTCACGTCAACCTGTCATGACTTGATGCGTTGCAGCATGCGTCGTCTCCGCGGCTCTGTAGTCATCTACCAAGAAACCCCTATCTATTACCTGCACTGTAGGAAGCTGTTCTGTCACCTCACCAGAGCATGTGACGGATGGCACCGAGATCTTAGATTCAGGTGCCACCTATCACATGACGTGTTGCCACCTTGATTTTGTTGTGCTTTGTCCTGTTGGCTCTGTGCGGTCTATGCGGATGGCTACTGGGCATGAGGTGCTTGTCCAGGGTGAGTGTGTGGTGTAATTCCATGGACCGTCAGGGCCGTCCTATATGTCTAACGTGTTGTATGTGCCTGATCTAGATCTCAGCCTGCTTTCTGGATGTGCCTGCACTCGGATGGGTCTCAGTGTCGCATTCACTAGTGAGGATGCCACCGTCTCCGTCTGTGCGACTGCTGAAGTAGTACTTTGTGGCAAGACAGTTGGAGACTTGTACCAAGTCTTTGAATGCCCCTCATCCACCCCCATCACAATATCCCCCCTGCGTGGGTGTTTGTGACTGGCACATTGTCGCCCTAGCACGAGCGCCTACTGCACAAATACTTGTGTCATGTCCATCTGGATGCTGTCGATCGTCTGATTTGCGCACCACCTGCACTCGATCTAATCACGGTATCCTTCGTGGTGCCACGTAAAACTGATTTCCTACATTGTGCTCAAGGTAAGGTACACTGTGCCACGTACCCTCTGTCTGACTCACGGGCTCTAAAGCCCCTCGAAATGGTTCACTCTGATCTCCTGGGACCCCTCCCCATGGAGTTCAAGGATGACCGAGGGCGATACTTTCTGATGATTACGGAAGACTTCCCTTGCATGCGGTGGATCTTCAGTTTGCGCCTGAAAAGCGATGCTACACTCGTCGTACGCAACTGGCTCATTATGGCCGAAAGCCAATCCGGCCATACCCTCCAAACGTCTGCTCTGATTAGGGTGATGAGTTCATGGGGGACCTTGACCGGTACTTTACCAACGTGGGAGTGTTTCAAAACCTCTCCGCCCCTGTTATGCACCAGCAGAATGGCATATATGAGCATTACAACCGCACTATGGCGGATGTGGTTCTCTCAACGCGGGTGGACAACAGCATGCCAAAGGCATTTGCTTTCGAGGGCATGGCCTACATGACATTGGTTCTGGAACTGAATCCCTCATGACCCCCTCCCCAACACACACACCCCGTACCAATAGTGGTACGGGCGTCGTGCTGACCTCTGGTTAGTGCGTGTATGGGGATCTCTTGCCTGCGTCTGTTTTACACCAGAACAACAAGGGTCCCAATTCTCCCCCCAAGGTCGCGTCTTCGTATTCATGGACGTGGCCTTATGCTCCAAGGCCTGGTGCTTCTAAGACCCCAGTTAGCAACACATTGTCGAGTCTCGAGACGTGCTGTTCTTTGAGCATCTCTCCTTCCGTGACCTGCCGGTTGGTGGAACTCCGCAGTCGTATTCCCCTAGGTGTGGTGCAGTCCGTTTCACGGGGGAGGGTGGGCTGACCGATACCCCTATCCCACTAACCCAGGGTGCTACTGGTTCGTCCCACCCACCCGTTGGCTCGCCTACAATTTCCACACCACCTGCATTGCCTAAGCAACCTCTCCCGCCTGCGGCCCTTGTGTCGTCTGTGTCGTCACCACTTGCGTCGCCAGCACGGCCAGTCGAGTCGCATGTGTAGTCACCCTCCTCCATCTTCCCAGTCGACGCCCCGGCACCTGACACGTCACCAATCGTGTCGCTGCCCGATGCGTGTCCATCTCCTTTCTCAGCTGCATCGCCTCCAGAGCCCTATGGATGAGGTGAGGGTGGGTGCCTTTACCCACATCCTACTTGCAGCATGCGCAGTGGGGACCCCGGCATGAGGACCCTAGGTCTCAACACGCAGGGACTCACTGAAGTCCATCCTGGCTGTGATACAGGCCTTATGCTCATTGCTCCCAAGCAACTAATTACAGTAAACTCCGTAGAGTCCACCGTCACTGTTGGCCCTCTGTCTATGGACAATGCCAGTGGAGCTGCTGCGGCCCCAAACTCCACTGTGGTGGGAGTGACACCAGACCCTGCACGCTGCGTCAGGCTTCTGCTGGGCCCGATATCACTATGGCGCATTGCATGTTAGGCTGAACTGGCGGCCATCGATGAACATTGGGTGTACAAGCTTGTAGACCTGCCGTCCGGATGCAAACCCATTCAGGCCAAGTAAGTCGTTCGGAAAAAGCTAAAGCGAGACAACTCGGTTGACTGCAACAAAGTACGGCTGACTACGAAGGCATGCTCTCAGGTGGAATGGATCGACTTCACTTAGACCTTCGCATCACTTGGACGTACGACCATGGCCTTAGGTCTGCTGTCCGAGGTGGCCCAGCACAACTGGGAACTCCACGAGATGGACGTCAATAACACATTTGTGCATGGGAAGCGAGACGAAGCGATATACATGGCAGTCCTCAGGGTTCGAGGATGGCAGTGGTCATGTGTGGTGGCTGTGGAAGGCTCTATACGGCCTGAAGCACCGGTGCTGAAACAAGGAGATCACCAGCACGCTCCTGCGAACCGTCTAGGTCCAGAATGCGACATACCCATCGCTTTTCCTGTCACAGACACCTCCTTTCTTTTTGACCATCCTCGTCTACGTCGACGACATTCTGATCGCTTCACCCAATCTGAAGGCCGTCGAACCGGCCAAGCGTGTGTTGCAATCGACATAGGGAATGAAGTACCTAGGAGAGGCCGTGGAGCTTCTATGCATACAGATTGTGTGTGATCGAGCTCGTGGGACGCTCATGGTCCATCAGGAATAGTACTCCCTCTGGGGGGGGCGTTTCGCCAAGCTGTTTAGCGGCGTGCGTACAACGTCAACCCTGGCGGCCCGGATGCCGTGAAGGTCAATGATTGAGAAGAGCAGGGGGAACCAGTCGACGTGGCCGTGTACTTGCGGGTCATTGGCTTGCTCATGTACCTGGCCACGACGACATGGCCGAACATCACCTTCACTGTCATCCTGCTTGCACAGTTCTTACAAGCTCCACACCGGAGGGTTCTTAAGGCTGTTATCCAGTGCGTGCGGTACGTTGTGTCTATTGTCCGCATTGGCCTTCACTACCGAGGACAGGCCTCTGTCTTTCTTGACGGATGCACAGACAGCGACTGGGGGTGGAGTCCGGATGGCAAGAGTCACATCGGCTACATCTTCCTCATCCAAAAACTGTCGTCTCTTGGCACAGTGGCAACCAGTGTTGCATCGCTTGTAGTACTGTAGAGTCACAGTATGAAGCTAGCACAACCAAGAGTGTGTGGTTAGTGCTTCTGTTGCGTGAGCTGCGCCAGTCCATGCCCCCTGATGTGCTTTGGTGTGACAATGAGAGCAAAAATGCCATCACGAAGAACTCCGGTGTGTTCCATGCACGTACGAAGCATATCAACGCCGAGTACCACTACATCCAAGATCTGGTGGATCGAGCAGAAATTCAGATCATGTGGGTCAGCACCGACTCACAACGGGCTGATTTCCTGACAAAGGCCATCAGCCACATGAAATTTCTCGCGGCATTACGTTCTGTGGGTTTGGATCCTCCCTGTACTCTGGATTGACCTGTGCTCCTGAGTTGTGTCTGCTGTTGTTCACCATCGTTTTGCTAGTGCCATTGCTTGCATCACTTTCGTTACGGCCTTGGTCTTGTGTGTTGTTTGGTCATTGGGGAGTGATATTGTGTATACAGATTACTGTGACCTCTCGGCTCATGTCCATTGCCGAGCAGACTCATGAGGAGTAGGAGGATGATACGGAAGACTTGGGGAGCAGACGCGAGACTGGCAGTTTCCGAGCAGTTGCATCCGACTGGTGTAGTATGGGCACACCTCCTCGCTTACTGCTCACATGCGGAACTGTGGCTCCCAGGCGGTGTTGTTATCCTCGTGCTAGTAGGCGGGAGGGTCGGTCTCCAACCACTTGGGAGGCTTCGTCATTAGCAGGGCTGCCGGGGCAGCTTGCTTGAGTGAAAGAGTCAGGGGATCTTCCAGCAGTCCAAGGCTCAGGCGGAGTTGCTGGTCCTCTAGGAAGGCTAGGTCTGTGATGACCCTTAGCGTAAGCTTGGACCTGCGCGGCTGCTTGGTGCTGATCGGGGGGCCGAGTGGGTCTGACAACGTTTTTCCAGCTGTACGAGATGTCGTCCTCGTCACTAGTGTCTGAGTCCAACTCGGGAAGGTTGTCGGATAGCTCAGCATCGAATGCTCCTAGAGCCGCATCAATGTCAGCTGCAACCGCACTCTTAACTGTTATCTTGCCCTTGCCCATAGCATTGCGCAACAGCTGTTTCTGTTGCTGCTACTCCTATTGTTGTTGCTTCTATTATTGCTGCTGCTCCTACTGTTGTCGCTCCTGTTGTTTTTGGTGGTGCTGCTGCTACTACTATTATGGCTGGACTGCATCATGAAACAGCTTGAACAGATCAGCCATCTATTTGGCCATCTGTTCAGCGAGTTGAGCCTTCTGGTCACGCAGCTCACGCAGGCCACGTGCTAACGAGCTTGGACTAGACGCGGATTTATCCTGCCTCACCACTAATGTGTCGGCAACCCCACCAGAGGCAGTAACTCCACTATCTGTAGTGGAGCTGGTACTCCTGACTCCGGCAGGTGCGTCCTTGGGCATGGAGCCTGGTGGAGTACCGCAAGCGTGTTTTGCTACCGCTGGAACTCCTATTGGGTGACAGCCGCTGGTGAAAACATTCGGCAGCATTTAACCTGCCCCAGTGGGCGTGGGATCAATGTCGCGGCATTTTTCATCCTGGAAACCACCAATAGACCTCCCCCCACGCAGCCAAAAAAAAATTGGGCAGCGTTTCCCCCACACC
>SZWC01006475.1:105875-116752 GCA_023375785.1 Penium margaritaceum
AGTCAGAGCAAACAAGAGCAACAGGTATGGAAGGTGCAAGGGGCAGAATGTTGTATTTTGGCCCTCCGGTCCCGCACCCAGGCGCTTCACTCGCAGCATCGCGAGTGGTGATCACGACACAAAGGTCCTAGGCCAGAGTGTCCACACTGAGCACAAAGAGGTACATCCAACGTGCCCCGTAGGGCACGATGTTGTCACTCACGAGTTTTATAACGCTTGTGATGCAGTAGCTGACCTTGTGGTCGACAGACCTAACACTGAGGCGTGTGCACTTGCCAATCAGAGCTCTCCCTCTATGGCGCCTGATCCCGGCACACTGAGAGAAGCTCTTTCATCAGAGGATACTGACGCCTGGCCTGCTGCTTGCGAGGACAAGCTTCGTGCCATCCGAGAGCACGGAGTTTATGAGCTAGTCGACCTTCCACCTGGGAGGAAGGCTATTCAGGTCAAGTGGGTCTTTTGCAAGAAAGTGAAGCCGGATGGCTCACTGGAACGCCACAAGGCTCGCTTGGTCGTCAAGGGGTACTCTTGGATCAAGGGCATCGATTACACTGACACCTTTTCCCCTGTCGGCCGCATAACCTCAGCTCGCGCTCTCATCGGTGTAGTGGCCCGGCATAAGTGGGAACTGCACCAGATGGACGTGAACAATGTGTTCCTCCATGGCTCTCTAGATGAGGAGATTTACATGGCTCAGCCACCTGGCTTTGAGGATGGTGACAAGGTTTCGCGCTTACGCAACTCCTTGTACGGCCTTAAGCAGTCCCCTCAGTGTTGGAACTAGGAGATCACTGGCACCCTCACTCGTGCGCGATATGTACAGCGTAAGGCAAATGCCTCTCTCTTTATTCGAAGGATGCCTGAGCCGTTCACCGCCATCATGGTCTTTGTTGAATACCTTCTCATCACATCTCCTTTCATGGAGGCCAAGAAGGAAGCCAAGGCGGTCCTCCAGACTGCCCATAGGATGAAGGATCTTGGTATTGCAACGGTGTTTCTTGGCATGGAGATCGTGCGAGACTGTAGACGTTGGACACTACTTCTGCATCAGGCCCAATACGCACGTGTTGTGGGGGAGCGCTTCAGTGACCTCCTTGGCGCAGTGCGCACGGCCTCCACACCTCTCACACCTAACAGGCAGGATGTCCTAAAAGGTGGACGACCCTACACAGCTGAGGAAGACAGTGGATGTGACCTTGTACCTCCGTTTCATCAGATCTCTGATGTACCTGGCTACTACCAGACGCCCCGACATCGCCTGCACCGTCAACCTCCTGGCACAGATTTCGCAGGCTCCATGCGCTAGAGCCCTTCATGCGGCTGTGTGAGTGGTGCGGTACATGATCTTCACACCGTACCTTGGACTCTGATTTCACCGGCAGTGTTTGGTGGTTCTTGATGGCTACACCGACAGCGAATTGGCCTAGAGTCTAGATGGACATAGTTGAACCGGTTACGTGTTCTTGCTTGGTGGTACCGTTGTGTCCTCGCGTAGCGGGAAGCAAGGCTTCATTGCACGTAGCTTGTCGGAGGCAAAGTATGTTGCTCTGGGTGCAGGGGCTGCTGAGGCAATGTTGCTGCAACGCCTGTTTCTTGAGTTGGGTCAGTCAGTACCCGCCATTGTGCTTTGTTGCGAAAACCAAAGTGCTCTTGCCATTGCGGAGAACTCTAGTGTCTTTCACGCTCGCACAAAGCACATTGCGATTGAGCATCACTATGTGTGTGGTCTGGTGGAGTGACACGTTATCTCCGTCATATGGGTTGGCACAGACATGCAGCGTGCTGACTTCTTGACGAAGGCACTAACACGCGGGAAGTTTCTGGTGGCCATTCATTTTGTTGGGCTATGTCCCACACTCAACTACTTGAGTGTGGGGTGTGTCTGTGTCTGTGTCACGACTATTTCTGCACTCGTTGTTGTACTCGTTTGAGTGCTGCACGTGTATGGACATGCATACCATTGGGTCATTGACGAGTGTTGTGATTTGTGACATTCCTGTAAACCTATATTGTTTATTGTGACCACTTGGCCGTGTCCATGCCCGTGCAGACACATGATGCGGAACCAGGTGGTACCGATGCGTCGTCTGGTGGTGGACTACCAGCTTGGAGCTGACCAACGACCGTCTCACAGTAGTGGACGCTGCCTGGGACCTCCTGTAGTTTTCCTATAGCACGTAGGAGTTTATCGGTGGACTGGCCGTGGGCCTGATTTCCAAGTTTTGGCATTATGTGTCCACCATTTCATGCCAAATACATTCACGTGACCAGTCTTAGCGTCGGTCTTGTGATTGTGCACGTCTAGGTTTAGACGGCGTAGCGTTCTGATATGTCTACGCTGAGTTACAGCCAAAACAATGGTTTTGGGCCGGTTTTAGGATAGACCTTGTGTTGCCGCGTGCGATACCCGCCGTGCGCCGCGCCAAATACTTATGTTATGGACCTGTCATTTGTCATTTATCTCTGCAAATGCTTTTGAAGCATTATGACACTTTGCCTTGTGTCTCGTAGCCAGACCCTTGTTGTTGTGTGTACGACTTGTGACTGTCGTCACCGTCTGACCAGGCATTGATGTCTAGTAAGCGGTTGTGTTGCTAGGAAGGTTCCACGCATCTTTTCACTGGCATCCTTCAAACGCATATCCAATCACATCTGAAAGCCAGAAACTTAGTCCAGTACCTATGTTTTGTGCCTTGCAAGCTTCTCAAACACGTTTGACTCTCCTATGATAGCCTTCCCATCATATACTTGCTGAATATTATAATGGTGAACATACGTGTGGATTTTCAGAATACTGTACATCCTCAGAAGCTTCCTAGCTGATGTCATGATCTGATTATGGCAAACCACACGATTTCACTGGAGCGTTCCAAGGCACGGCCAAGGATCAAGTGTGCATATCAGCCAAGATTGGCGCTCTGTCTGATGTGACGCAGACTCCGAATCGACTGTCCTAAGGGGTGAACCGACGCATTGATTTTGCTATTGATTCTATGATCCCGCTGGTTTGGTTAGCAGGAGGCGGCGCAGCAACGGGTTCTGCGAGCGCTCGCAGATGCTTGCGAGTGCGCCAAAACGCCTTTGAAGACTCATAGGAGGAATAAAAGCTAAGACCCACTTTGAAGACGTTCATTGTAAAACCACTTCTAAAAAAAGTGTCACTAAATTGGCAACATTGTCTACAGTCAAGGAAAATTATCGAATCATTTAGAAATTTGCCAAAATCACACGCGTCGCTTGACGACGCATTATTCCGGAGGTGCGCAGTGGGGGGGTGGCCCATCGGAGTAGGATGAGCCTCTGCAAAATTAGGATGTTCACCCGTCGATGTCGGAAGGGGTACATTCGTGAAAATTGGAGACACGGCTGCTAGATCCCAGTGATTTGAACCGGTTCCCTCTCGATGACAGAATCACAAAAGAATCATATTCTAGGCGCGAAATAGATGAAACCCTAGAATAACAGCAAAATCACAGTGAGAAAGGCCTGGTGTGAGGCCGGGGATCCTGGAGGGAGGTGGAATACCATTGAGATGGGAAGCCCTGTGAGGTCCTGGATAGTGATGAAAGTAGTGAAGCTTAGGGACTTGGGGATTGATGTGCCGGCATGAAGGATTCAAACCCAGGATAGAGGGAGGGAGTCGAGGACTTCCTGGAGTATACGCTGCCGTGCTCGAGAGAAGGAGCTTAGGGGTTGGCAAAAAAGGTGACCTAGTGTGATTTGTTCAGTCAAAAGCCAGCATTCGCGGCTGGGATTCCAAACGGAACAGACGGTTGTTTGAAGATGAAGCGGTTGTATGCAACATACTCTTGAGAGATTTCTTCAAAGAGGAGGCGCATAGGAGGGATGTGCAGAGATGCAAGCACAATTTTTTTTAATATGAAGCGCCAACGCGGGTGTAAGGAGGGGAGTTTAAGGCAACTGAGGGAAGGGTGGGACAAGAAGAAGTGGCCTTGCTTGGGGAATTGTTGGGTGAAGACGTTTGTGTGCTTCCATTGAGGTTCCCCAGGAGAGAGAAAGGAGTAGCCCCATTTGGCTGCTTGCGCGACGATGAGGGTGGGTGGCCAAATACCCCCAAGGCCCCCCTCGAGGTTTGGAAGCACATGCAGTTTCATGGGAGAACAAACGGAGCCCTGTTGAAAAGTCTTCACGGCAGTTGTTCGAGGAGAGGAGTTTGAGTAGTAGAGTGTTCATGTGTTGTAAGTGCGTAGGGGAGGGGGGGCTAATATAAGAGTAGTAGAGGAATTTGGGATTGAGGTATCAGTTAATGACAATGAATTTCGTATGAACAGGGACACGTGCCTTGGCCCATATAGCTACAGTGGCCTGTAGTCGTTGGACTACAGGCATTGAGTGACAAGCAGAACATGTGGCCTAGAATCCGGACCGGTTCTATAGGCAGGGAGTATGGGGAGGATGATACTCTCGGGGGATGATCTCTGGTGCAAATCAGGTGATTCATGCGATAGTTTGTACGGATTCCGGTATGCCGAGTGGCAGTGCGGAGGAGTTGTGCGGAGAGAGAGATCTCGCGTTGGGATGTGAGGATGAGGTTCAGGTTGTCCGCATATCCTACCATGGTCTTAGGGTGTAACGGAGTGGGAATGCCTGAGAGGTGAGCACGGAAGTAAGCTGTGATGGGTTCTAGAGCGTAGATGAAGAGGAGTGGAGCGATGGGGCATCCTGGTCGGACACCAGAGAATAGCAGGACCGGGTCTGTTAGGGAGCCATTAAGGAGGAGGCGTGTGAAGGTGTTGTGGTGAAGTAGGTGAATCCATCGTTGAATTGAGGGTGGGAGCCCTAGGTGTGGCAGGGCATTGAAAAGATATTCTTGACATAAAGAGTCCCCACACTTGAGCTCCACCCGCATCCTTGGGCATGTCCTCACATGATCCAGGGTTGACCCCTTTCTCTAGATTTTGTCTCTGAGAACAAATAAGTCACAGGCCTTCCTGCACGGCCACAGGTTGTTGGTTTTTACGCATCTCTCATTGTTCTCTGTTGTGTCCTCCCGGCTTGTGTGCATCGGCGTGCAGATGACTGACGGCGAGACTTGATGTTGCTGGAGTGTCGTCCGGTGGAGCCAACGCACGCTGAGGCCTATTCGCAGTTCGCAAGAGCCTCCTCCCTCCGACGACGTGCTCAGCTCCATCGCCAGGCCTCCTCGGCGGTCTAGCTGCCGGCGGTCACTGCCACCGCAGATGCTGTCTGCATGCACCCAGTGCTGTTTCTCACTGTGCCATTGCGTCTGCAGCACCATGCTCTGCCGAGGGTCCATGTCTCTTGCTGCGTGGCACTATTTGGTATCATGGACCGTCGTAGGCACTGCCTGGGTTCAGGCAGCCATAACTCTTTGCTGCAATTTTTCTAGCAGATTCTGACCGCACGAATGCGTTCGCAGAGTTGGTATTATGGTATGGTCCAGTTTTCAGGCAAAACGGACGACGTCCGGGTTTTGGGCTGTAAGGCGTCTCGCAGGGCTGACCGAGAAAACCCTGCCTGCCAGAAAACAGGTCTAGAACTTTTTTCTGATTGGCTGGTTAGCTGAGTAACAAGTTCTACACTAGTGGTGGGGAGCTAGAACTTGGAGGGGTCTCCCATTGTTGCTCATTCTTCATTCCTTTTCAGTCACTTTCAGTTTTTAGCTTCTTTCTGGCGCTAACACTGACGTGCGCATTGTTGAGTAACAAACCTAGAGCTTCCAAACCTGGTCTCTAGAGTAGCAGACTGAGGGGGTAGCAGACTTACGCAACGAGCGTGGAAGCCTGCACACTACATCAACAACGCTGCTGCCACAACCTGCTGCCTAGTTTTCTGTTTTTCTATCAGAGCCAAAGTGTAGCAGCAGCAGCAGAAGACTGGTGTACAGGTGCCAGACAACGCCGGCGGACCCCCATACGTGCCAGTGCAGGGGAAATACTGCTGGAATTTTTCCGGCAGCATTGACCCGCCTGGTGGCGGCGTCAGATTTTTTTCCCACGGCCACTGGGCAAGGGGAAATGCTGTCGGATTCTTTTCCGCCAGCACTGACCCCCATGCGTGACGCGACGAGGTGGGCATCACGCCGCGTCCGACACCTGCGGGTGACGACGCACGCGGCAACGTCACCCAGGTGCAATGACTGGCACCAGCAAGCAGCAACAGCAGCTTGCAGAAGGAGCAGCGGCAGGCAACTGTAGCGAGCAATAGTAGTAGCAGCCAGCAGCAGCTGTGTGCAGCAGCAGCAACCTGCAGCAGCAGCAGCTCACAGCAGCAGCAGCTCGCAGCAACTAGCAACAGCAGCAACAGCAGCAGCCTGTAGCAACAAGCAATAGCGGTGGCCAACAACAGCAGCTACCAGTAGTAGCAATAGGGGGAGCGAGCAGCAGTAGCAGCAGCAGCAAGCTTTAGTAGCTGCAGCAACAAGCAACAGCAAGCAGCAGCAAGCAACTGTAGTAGCCAGCTGCATCAGCACTAGAAGCAGCGAGCAACAACTCCTAGCAGCCAATAGCAACTTCTGCTGCTCGCAGTCCGTAGATCGCCATGAACAGGGAGCTGCAAGCACCAAGCCCGCTGCTCGCTATGAGCAGCGAGCTGCTGGCAGCGTGCAGCGAGCTCGCTGTTCGTAGCCCGTTGCACATAGCGAGCAGCGAGGCTCGCTGTGCCAGACGAAAGGAAGAAAAGAAAAAAAAGGCTAGGAAAAAAAAACCCCCATCCAAGCACCAGTTGCCATAGTTGCTATAGTAGCCACTACAACCGCAGCAGCCCGTAGCAGCAGTAGCAACAGCAGCAGCTACAACAGCAGTAGCTGTTGCAATAGCAGCAACAGCAGCACAAGTAGAAGTAGCAATAGCAGTTGCTGCTACCATAGCAGCTCTAGTAGTAACAGCAGCAACAGCTGCTGCAACAGCTGCAATAGTAACAGTTCAGCAGCAACAGCAATAGCAGTAGTAGCAGCATTAGCAGCAGTTGCTGCTGCCATAGCAGTAGCCGCAGCAGCAGCTACAGCAACTGCAGCTGCAATAGCAGTTGCAGCAGTAGTAGCAATAGCAGTAGTAGCAACAGTAGCAGCAGTGGCAAGCAACAGCATCAGCAACAAGAGTAGCAGCAGCGGCATCAACAATAGTAGCCGCTGCAGCTATGCACCAGTGGCTCTAACCACAGTAGCTGCTGATGTCAGCATCCAGCCGCTACTGACATCAGCATTCAACCTCTGATTTCACTACTTACGTCACTACTGATGTCATAAAAAAAAGCAGGGGCCAGCAGGGTGGGGACGAAACTTTATAGCAGCAGCAACAACAGATTACGCCGTAGCAGCTACTGAAGCCAGCCGTCTTGGGCTCACATCACTGCTGACATCAGCAGCACCAAAAAAACAAACAAAAACAAAAATAATACAAAGAGAGGGGGCACCAAAATCATGGCTAACAACCCGAGTGGGGAGGGGTCCTCCTCCGTTGGGGAAACCCCCAGGGGGGGTTCCACCTCCCCTTTTCTTGCAGCAGCTGCAACAACTGTAGCAGCAGTAGCAGCAACAGTAGTAGTAGGAGGAGGAACAGCAGTAGTTGTAGCTGCAACAGAAGCAGCTGCAGTTGTAACAGCAGCAGTAGCAATAGTGGCGGCAACAGCAACAGTAGCAGCAGCAGTAGCAGCAGCCAACAGGTTTCATCGCCGACACCCCTGATCCCTTAGCTTCCATTCAGCAACAGCTCACCGCTTTGACGTAGCAGCTTGCAGCCATACAGCCATTGGCCTCATAAACGGCCAACATGACCCCACCGCAATTCATTCCTCTTGGGTCCGCCAGCCTCGTTGTACCTTCTGCCACGCATTACTTGGTGCAACAGCACACTCAACGCCAGCGGCAGGTAGTGACCTCCGTCCTTGGCCCCGCTTTGGGTGCCAGCCGCAGGCAAAAGGACTTTCAGACGTCGCCCCCGCCGCTTCAGGCCCGCGAGCAGTTCCGGAGTTGGGAGCTCAGCTTCCGCATCTGGGCGCAGGGAGAGGGCCTGTGGGCATGCTACATTCTTTTTTACGACTCCACCCAAGCCGACCAGTTGTATGACATTGGTCGCGCCATCCGTACCCTCGTCCTTGTCGCTCCTTCGACTTCCCGCCTAACCCTAGAGCCCTTTCTTGGTGATTTCACGACTAGCAGCGTCCCAGACCCTACAGTCACGTGGCACGTCCTCACTCTCCCCCATCGCCTGTTTAGCGAGGCTGAGACCAGCCGTCTACTGCAGGAGTTCAACTCCCTCCACATGGGGGAGACCGAGACAGACACCGCCTACTGGTAGCGGGCTGAAGACATCCTTCGTCGCCTCGGCACCTCTGCTCCACCCCCTCTGGCCGCGCTCCTCACCATCAAGCGCGGCGCCATTAACGCGTACGCCGACGTCTTCGTGCACCTATCCCAGGATGTCCTCTCCACCATGGCGGCCCAGGGCACTCTCATGCCCTGGGCATACGAGCTCTTCAAACTCACTTGGATTCTCGCCTTCAGCGCATAGAGGCTCTGGCCTCCCCGGCGTTGCCTCCCTGGCCGTCGCTTCCCCCGCAACAGCTACCTCCACCAGCTCTTTGTCGTCAAGAAGAAGAGACACCGGAGGAAGAAGGGCAAGGGTCAGCAACAGCAGCACCAGCAGCATTCAACTGGGCCCAGCATTGGTGGCTCAGTCTGCCAAAACCATGGCCAGCTCGGGCACGGGTGGTACACGTGCCCGCTTCCCACAGATGAGGCGCGTGTCATCGCCACCATGCATCATGAGCGGGAGCGCCATCTCGCCTCTGCCGCCATTGCAGTCGCTAGCCCTAACGCCCTGACCTCGTCCAGCAGCTCCTCTCCTCCGACAGCCGTAGCTGTCCCGCCGGCGCCAGCTCCGCAATAGCATCACTCTCAGCTGCCGGCGCCCCCATTCCCTTCACCGGTACAGTCCTTGTTCTATACGGGCTCCGGTGCCGTCACTCTGTACTCAATCTACACTATCGGGCCCTCCAGGCTTGAGCGACAGTTGGAGCAAGTCATTGTGTTCCAGCTTGGCCTGCTCGCCCTCCCCCCCAGGGAAGTGCGAGTTGCGTCACCTCCTGCTCGTCCCCCTTCCCCTGCATGTAAGACTGAGCCGCGGTCGTGTCCTGCCTCCTTGTCTATCTCGCCGTATCCTGTGGTCTCCTTTATTCCCCTCCTTGACGACGTCGCATGGCTTCATGATTGGCAATCTCGGTTCGCGTCCCCTTCCACTTCATCCACATCTCTTGCGTACTGCCATGTGACCGTTAGCGATCTTGCGACTCCGGTCCGGGACCCGGCCGAGACCTGGATCATCGACACCGGGGCCACACATCACATGACGGCCTCTCGTGAGGCCTTCAGTATGCATGGTCCTATTGGCGATGTATCCTGTGTCCGGACAGGCTCCGGCCAGGTGGTACCTGTCCGTGGCGTTGGTGTCGTTCGCTTCCGTGGTCATGCTGGTGATGTCATCCTGACTGATGTCCTTTTCATCCTCGGACTTGAGCTCAGCCTCCTGTCCGTTACTGCCCTTAACCGCATGAGCATGGACGTGCATTTGCGTGGTGTTGGCACTGTCGTTGCGTCCATCCACTCTTGACGTTCTTCATGCCACGGCCTGTGGCAACCTGTGGCATGTGCCTGGTCTGTCCTCCTCTCCTTCTGTCACCTCCCCGTCGGCCGCCACATGCCATGTGTTTGTTACCTGTACGCTCTCTCCGCAGCACACCCGTTTCCTGCGCCGCCGCCTTTGCCACGTCAACTCTACTACCGTCGATAGGTTGCTCTGCACCCAGCCGGCCAAGGGCCTTGACTCTGAGACTTTTCCTTTGCCATGCCCCACGGAGTGCGTTGATTGCGCTCAGGGCAAGATGCACCGGGCCATATACCCTCTGTCCTCCTTCCCTGTCTGCCCCTCTCGACCTGGTCCATTCCAATGTTATGGGTCCTCTCCCTACCGAGTCCATTGAGGGCATGGCCGTTACGTCCTCACCCTCACTGATAACTACTCGCGCTACCGCTGGGTCTTTTGCCTTCGACAGAAGAGCGATGTCGCTCGTGCCATTCACGATTGGCTTGTCCTTGCGGAGTGCAAGTGTGGTCGATCCCTTTGCCGCTTCTGCTCTGATCGCGATGGTGAGTACATGGACAAGACCACAACTTTTCTTGCCTCCCGCGGTATCCACCAAGAGACGTCCGCGTCCTACGTGCCTGTCCAGAGCGGCGTCCCCGAATGGTGGAACTGTACCATGGCCGATGCCATCCGCACCATGCGCATTGAGTCTGGCCCCTCCGATGGCTTCTACTTTGAAGCCATGGCCTACATGACGTGGATCTGGAACCGGATTCCTCACGGACCCCTTCCCCGCGAGGCAGACTCCCAGCCCATTAAGTGTCTGGCAGGCCCTCCATTCCTGTTTTTGGAGGTCACCTTTCAACCTGCAACCTGCATTGAGTGCACACATAGCAGCTAAGGCACCCCAGCAGCAGCAGTAGTAGCAGGAGCAGAAGCACCACCACCACCACCACCACCACCAGCAGCTAACAACAAATCCCCTCCACCACCACCCGTGAGTGGCTATGTCGCTCACGCCATGGTGACGGCAAAGGCCGTCGGTTCGGACCTTGCCGGGGGAGCTGCAGCCTTGATTGGGACACGCGGCTCCCCTCGTCGCGAAGGTCTATCATACACCGCCATCGCCGCAGGTTCTTTTACGCCCGCCAGCCTAGGCGCCTCCCCCTCGCATTCGCTTTTGCCGACGGCATCTGTGATGCCGTCGTAAGAGGATGTGGAGGCAGAGGTCGGGCACACCATAGATGCTTTGGAAGACGTAGCGGGAGGAAGGCGGCCGCAGCGCACCATGAGCCGCGAAGAGGCCGAAGAGAT
>SZWC01006475.1:118485-131662 GCA_023375785.1 Penium margaritaceum
GGGGCTTCGGCATGGTGTAGGGGTCGGGGTAAAGGAAGAGGGAGGGGGGGCAGGGGAAGGGGAAGAGGAGGGAGAGGGGGTAGGGCTGGCATGGGAACACGGGCAGGGGCTGGGATAGGGGAGGGGGCATGGGAGGGGGCTGGTCTAGGGGCAAGTGCGGGGGTAGGAGAGGGGGCATGGGAAGGGACGGGTACGAGGGTGGGGACACAGGCGCAAGAAGCAGCCGACGCCATCCTTCAGCAACAATTGTAAGAGGAGGAGTTAAAGCAACTGACTGTGGCAGAGCAGCGTCAGTGGTTGGCACAACAGCAGCGGCAGCAGCAAGTTGTGCGTGGTGATGCACGGAGACCTGCGACTGTAGCAGAAGGAACATTGTCATAGTTCATGCGATAGAACATGTAAATGACAAACAAGGATCGTCAGCAGATGTAGTAGCGGCTTGCGCGGTCACAGCAGACTGTGCTTAATGGCTCCTTGACTTTTGGTCGCGATGATGCGACCATGGCTTGCCGCGTCCAACAGAGAAGGGGGAGTCAGCACACAGGTCGGCAGCAGCAACAGCAGCAGCCTCCACAACAGCAGGAACAGCCGGCAGGTTGGCAGCCGCTGATGCAACAGCAACAGGCAGCTAGGCAACAGCAGCCTTGACAGTAGCAGCAGTGACAGTAGGGGCAACAAGAGCAGTAGCCACAGCAGGGTCAAGAGCATCTCCTTGCAGTTACAGCAAGGAACCTACAATGACAGCATCAAGAAATCAAGCATGCAGAGCAGCAACGCCAGCAGTAGCAACCGCAAAAGGAGCAAAGGCAGCAGCAGCCGTAGTAGTAGCAACAGCAGCAGCAGAGGTTGACACGGCAGCAAGAGCAGATGCGTGCACAACAGCAGCAGCAGCAACACCAGGATCAGCAACAGCAGAGTCTTCATGAGGACGTGACTGGTATAGTGCAAGGATCTGCTGCGTCACAACAGGATCCAGCATGAAACAGGAGGGAGCAGAATGAGAAGGCGCTACAAGAAGAGGGGGATTTCATGGCGATGGCAGCACCAGGTCAAGTAATGGGGAGTTGGGGGTTGGAGGGGACATTCGAGGAGAGGGAGAATGACACGGAAGTGGACCCATAACATCTCTTAGACGCAGACTATGGGGGTGAGGAGCCGGAAGAAGAGGGGGAAGCCGCAGCACCACGCGTAGAAGGGGTTGGTGAGTGGGATTGGGAGAAGGAGGGACAGCGCCCTGAGATGTGTGTAGCCATAACAAAGGCGAAGTATATGCCGAGCTTTGTGTTGAGTGCACTGTGTGAGGCTGTTAGTGCGGCAACTCTGACGGCCGCCAACATGCCGAAGCTAGTGCGCGAGGCATGGAACAATGCCGTGAAGTTGGGCCTACAGACGTAGGAGTGGCGGCGGTGGGAGGGTGAGGACTTCCCTCGCATGTACCATTGGAATGTATGGTATGATGTACTAGTAGGAAATCCACATGTGCGGGAGGAATGCCTTTGGGCAATAGGATTGTGGAAGGGGACCAGCGGTGCACGTGACATTGCTGTAGAGATAGCAGAGTGTGTGCTGGGACCATGGACTGTATTCCCAGATCAACCCCGTGCTCTTCGGCAAGTTCGCAACACCATTGGCGAAGGGGCAAGGAAGCGCAAAGCAGCAGCAGCAGAGCAGGTTGGAGACACAGAAGAAGACGACGATGGTGAGGGTGAGGGGGATGGAGATGATCCATACGAAAAGGATTGGGAGGAGAGCCAGCAAGACAAAGCCGTGCTGGCAGATGATGTAGCAGCTATAGCTTCAATGGCGTTGGATGTAGAGCCGGAGGTTAGAGGGAGGCGTGCGAGAGAGATGCCGAATGCACAAAAGGCACACAAAGCACTTTTGAAGGCGGGGGTGCGGAAGGAGCCAGTGTGGAAGGTGCCAACGAAGAGAGCAAGAGCAGCAACAAGTGGGGAGAGCAAGGAGAAGACTGTTGTATTAAAGTTGGAGAATGAGTTTTGTACTGAGGGGGATGCACCGCGGGATTTTTACAAGCCGTGTATTGTACCATGCAGGATGGGGGGTGGGTGCCGATTGAGGATCCAGAGACAAAGTGGCAGGCTTTGCTCCATGAACAACTCAGATTTTGAGACCAGCGCGGCAAGTTCCAATGAAGAGCGTTGTTGCCCATCAGCACGGATGGCTTTGGTTTTGACAAGCCTTGTCTCATCTGTCCAATGCTCGTGAAGCAGAGCGACAGCGGCACAAGCAACATCATTGAGCACTTTGCTCACTACCACTAAAAGGAGGTGTTCCTGAAAGTGTACCCGTAGGGGAACCGCAAGTACACTGGGGTGGAGGGTGCAGCAGCGGCACAAGGTGGTGGACCAGTGGTCAGGGTCATGCGCACTGGCAGCAGCATGTTCAGCCAGCATGGGTTCTTAAGAAAGTTGAGGAGGTTGTTTGTCTTGGAGAACCTCCCTTTCCGTTTGGTGGAGAGTGGCAACTTCAATGGCGTCATTCTTGAGTTGAACCCCGAAGTAGTGCTGCCGACATGCCATGGATTGGCAGCGTCCATCCACATGGACTATGCCACGTACCAGGAGGCGGTGCGAGAGGCATTGGGGAAGCTGCGGGCACGAGTCGCATTGGCCTGCGACATCTGGACCAGTGAGCAGCGGAAGGCATTCCTCGGCATCACGGTGCACTCGCTGGACACAGAGACTTGGGAGCACTACCACGTGCCATAGGACTTCCTCCCCCTCCCTGAGCACCACACAGGTAGCTACCTGGCAAAATCTCTGTCATGGAGTATGTTCGAGGAGTACAAGCTACAGGGAAAAGTACGGTCGGTAACCTTCAACAATGCCACAAACAACTTGAACATGGCGAAGCACCTGCTCGAGATGCACCCCACACAGTTTGAGGAGAAATGGTTCTTCAGGTGCTTCTGCCACGTGGTGCAGATGGTAGTGAAACTTATCATTCGCCACAACGGTAACGTCAAGGGGATGTGGCAAAGGTGAGGAATATTGTGCAGACGCTGCGCAACTCGCCAAACCTCATAGCATTTTGGCGTGAGCTCAGCAAGGACAAGGCCGAGCAACTTGTGGAGGATGCCCCCACACAATGGAACAGCACTTTTCAAATGCTACAAGCTTTTGAGGAGACAAAGGAGAGGAGGGTGTTGTTCATGGCTCGATGGACAAAGTCTGCCAAGCGACCATTCACATTGGATGGCGACGACGTAGTGCTGTTGGAGTGGCTGTTGGAGATCGTGGCTCCTTTCGCCACCATGACAGCATAGATGGAGGCTGACAGGTACGTGACCTTGGACAAGGTCGTCCCCAACTACCACAGTCTTCTGGCGCAGATGACTGCCTACACAGATGAGGAGGAGATGTCTGTGGCATTGAGGGAGGCGTTGGTGCCGGCGGTGGAGCAGTTGACAAAGTATAGCAGCGACAAGAGTTTCATCTTTGATGTTCCATGGGTGGCGGTGATGACGGGTCCGTGAAAGGGCCTTGACTGCTTCAGCAAGCTAAAGCTTGACATTATCGGGTATGAAACGGTTGAGCAGTCTCGCACTCGTTATGACAGGGTGCTTGTTCCTTATCTGCAACGGGTCGAGGAGGTGAGGCAGCAAGCGGTAGCGGGGAGTGGTACGAAGAGTGGAGGTGCGAGCGCAGCGGCATCCATGAGCAGCACTCCCGCGGGAGGGGATGCCATGGGTGGGAAGCTCCTTGAAGTAGCGCGTGCGGCCAAGGCAGCGCGGGGGACCGTTGGCGTAGGGGGCGTGCGAGCGACACAGGGGTCTGGTGCTTCGTACAATGATGCAGAGCGATACCAGGGGCGTGATGAGCGGACGAGCCCCATTTATCACTACGGTAGCACACACATCGACCTGATGGGCATGTGACAGTGCGCGATGGAGATGTACGACGTGCCTGCGAGCAGGGCATCTGTATAGCACATTTTCAGCCTTGGCCGCCGCATCATTGGGCAGGGCCGCCACCACCTAAGTCATGCCACCCTTCGTGCTCTTGCGTGCCTGAACTCGTGGTACACGAGATTCGAAACCCCGCGATGAGGTACTTCACTCTTGTATTTGTACTTGTATTTTTTTACATGTAAATGTACTTGACCAAGTCATCTAAGAAGCGACATCTCTCATTGTACCATTCCTTCCTCTCCTCTCCCCCCTCGCCTCCTTCCCCCTCCTTCCCCCTCCATCCCCCTCCCCCTTGGCTCCCATGTTTCGCTCGTTCTCTCATGTGTGTATGTGGCGTTGGAAGGACAAAGTTGTTGATTGAAGGGCGAAATTATCGTCATGGTGGGAGATAATTATCGTCAAGGGAAAAATGACATTTATTGTGCTTGGGGGATAATATCGAGGGGGATAAAGATAAGATAAAAATTATCGCCCCCACCAAAGAGATAAGATAAAGATAATTTATTGTGATGAATTTCATCATCACTTTTATCTTCTCGGGATAAACATTACCGGGATAAACAACCCTAAATATGATCGAGTGGTCAAATTAAAAAAATCCATGATTTAACATGTATGGCTAATTAAGGGCTTCTTATTGCAAAGAATGAATGCAATGTACAAATGTGTTGAAATTTTTTCTTCACGAAAGTTTATTGTATTCTTAAATTTCAATAGAAATCAACAATCTTTCTAGCCTATCTTGATTTGTTCTACTTATGATCAGGTTTATTTATTGAAGGAATATTATATTTAATCAAATTATACAATAACGTGATTGAATGGTAAAATGATATAATTGCGTTTAATTAATAATAATTGCCACGTAAAATGTGAAACATAATTTAGAAAATCCTTAGATGAGTATTGAATCATGGAAAATGTTACATGATCATGATTTACTGTAGTAGCACACCAATTTTGACGCATAACACAGTTTGATTAAGTTGGATTCATTTTGAACAAGATATTATAATGCACTTGCATTTATAATGCAAGTGTAACGGGCTGGTTCTCCAGCTCCTGCTCTGAAGTCGTCGTCGGAGTTCGCAGAATGGTGTTCTCAGTCCGCGTCAGGGGTTTATCCCCTTCGCAGGACTGAGGAGCAATCGTCATCAACGACCCAGAGCAGGGAGACTCGAATATTTTGAGTCTCCGGAGGCCCATATCCGTTTTTAACCAAAACCCTGGTTTTGGGACCCAAACCGGAGATTTTTACCTCGAACTCGTGTGTTCGCACGAGTTATTTCATTTATTTTATGTCAAAGTTTGTCGTAAACGAACTTCGAGTTACGTTTTGCCGTTCTGGTGCGAACTCGTCGCGTGCGAGGCACTCAGGCGATTTCGCGCGAGCTGTCTCTCGACCTCACCCTCGCTCCCCCTATCCCTCGTCCTCGCATGCTGGTTTGCAAGGAGGGTAAGGGGGGGTGAGGGCACGGGGCCACGAGGCCTCGCCCTCGAGGCCCTCGTGGCCCCTCAGCCGCCGATCGGCCTGAGGCCGCGATCGGCGGCTGGCGGCTGGCCGGCCGGTGGCCGGCCGGTCGCTTGGCGGGCCGCCGGCCGTCCAGCCGGCCGGCAGCGAGCTGGCCAACGGCCAGTGAAGTGCTGGCCGCCGGCCAGCCCTCGCTGACGCAAGGGGTGGTGCGCAACCATCCCTCGCTTCAGCGAGGAGGGAGGGCCGAACCGGCCCTCCCGCTACATTCCTCCTCACTTATTATGAACCGTCCCGGTTCATGAACAACAAGTAGGATTGTCAGACAGTGAGTCATCAACATTGTGAAAGAAAATTAATAATTCCAATCACCAGCTAAACATGAACACGTGCATGGTACTTAGACCTAAGCTGCAGCTTGTAGGTCAGCACGGCTAGCGGCCTCCCCCCTTTAGGTTGGAGCGTCCGCGCAACAACCATGTTGGGCGTCCCCAACCTCCTATGGTTGCTGTCCATGAATGCTGCCCTGTAGGAATGTTGTTCACGTTTTCCGCATTCAAGTGGTACCTCTTGCCATGCGTCGATCTGTGTGAGTTGCAAGCTCACTCCAGTACTCGTTGACCACCCCTATGGACAACCAAGATTCGGGCTCCCACGAATTATGTTCAGGTCCACAACCTGCCCAATGAACGAGGTACTCCCTGACAACGCGCGACCGAAGAGTACGCTCTCGGTGCTGGAGTAGGTGAAGGACCTCGTATTGGCCGTCGGCAGCCAGGACTGTTGGCGGTGGCTGGACGCTTTCTTCTGCCGTGTATGGAGCCAGCAGGTTCACATGAAACACGTCATGTTTCTTCATACTCGGCGGAAGTAGCAATCGGTATGCCACTGGCCCAATGCGTGCCACAATGGGAAACGGCCCAATCCACTTCGGTAGATGTTTTCTTGCCCCTGGAAAATTCAGCCGAAGGTTTTTAGTGCTAAGCAGCACTTTGTCACCGATGTCAAACGAGACCTCCCGGCGACCTTTGTCGGTATATGCCTTTTATCGCTGCCGAGCTGCTTGAAGGTGACCCTTCGCCTCCTGTAACAAGGAGTCGATGCGCTCGGTAAAGGCTTGAGCAGAAGGAAACTGCCCTCCTGTACTCCCACTCTTCACCAATGAAGAGGGTACCACTGGATGCCGACCACTGTTCAACATGAACGGTGTGAACTGTGTGAACTGTGTGGACTCGTTCACCGAGTTGTTCACCGCAAACTCTGTCAGTGCTAGGAATTCATCCCAATCATGCATGACATGGTCCACGTACATGTAGAACATCTGCTCCAGAATGCGATTCATGCACTCTGTTTGTCTGTCAGTTTGAAGGTGAAATGTTGTCGACATTTGCGACACACTACCGAAGTATTCGTGTATTTTTTTCCAGAACTTACTAGCAAAATTTTGATCTCGATCAGAGATAATGTGCAACGGCAAGCCGTAGTACTTTACGACACCCTCAAAGAAGAGACGAGCGGTCTCCTCTGCGTTCACATCAGTGGTTGTAGGAATGAAGTGTGTCATCTTCGTCAAAAGATCCACAACCACTAGTATTGCATCATGGCCACGGGCCGTGTCCGGAGGACCAGTAATGAAGTCCATGCTGACGCACTCCCATGGAGTCCAAGGAATGGGAAGCTGTTGAAGGAGTCCAGCAGGCTTCTTGTTACTAGCCTTATTTTGAAGACATGGGTCGCATGTCATGCAATACTTACGGACATCGACACTCCATCCTGGCCACCAATAGTGGTCCGAGAGTGCCTGTCCGGTATTTCGGGGTCCCACATGACTTGCGACCGGCGGGTCGTGGAACTGGGAGATAACCTTTGCTCGAAGGTCTCCCGAGTTTTGCACAACAACTTGTTCTCCGTGCGAGAAGAGTCGTGCGGCCTCCACCAAGCCGTACTTGTCCAGATTTCGAGAGTCTTGAAACCAAAAATCCACATAGTATCCCATTCGGATCCTGTTTACAAAACTGTTGTAATGGAAAATCTCTCGTGGTGGTTGCCACAGAGGTGCAGGGGGATCTGGTGGTTGTACTGTTGCTGTTGCAATGGCCATAAAACACCTACTGACCTCGGTGGTTGCTTTAATATCCACAAGTTGTCGGCTTAGTGTATCGGCTACATTGATGCGTCTTGGCCGATATTCCCATGTGAACGAGAATCGACTCAGGTATTCGCTCCAACGCGCCTGTCGTCTTGACAGGTTCGGTTGCGTTTGGAAAAACACCAATGGATTATGGTCGGTCACGACCGTCACACCTCCTTCAGTACCCTCGAGGTAGCAACACCACATCTTGAAAGCGTGTACTACCGCAAGGAGCCCTTGATCCCCAGTCGTGTACCCCGGTCTCGCGGGGATGAGCTTCCGGCTCTCATACGCAACTGGGTGACCATTCTGCATGAGGACTGCTCTGAGTCCTACTACCGACTTATCACATCGAACCTCCCACGGTTGTGATGGATCCGGAAGAGCTAGGACGGGCGTCGTGGATAGAAGCTCTTTGACTTTGAGAAATGCGTTCTCGCCATCAGGTGTCCATTCCCAACACACGTCTTTTCGCGTGAGCCTAGTTAGCGGTGCTACCAGGGTCGAATACCCTTGCATAAACCATCGAAAGTAGTTTGCAAGGCCGAGGAAAGACCGAATTTGCCCAACATTTTCGGGGCGTGGCCAGTCCACAACGGCTTGGACCTTTCGTGGGTCGACACGGATGCCGTCCTTGCCGACGATGTGTCCAAGGTATTTGAGCTCATCTTGTGCAAACTTGTACTTGCTCACTTTTGCATAGAACTTCTGTTCCCGAAGGATTGGGAGAACTTCACGCAGATATTCTATGTGCTCTTCCATTGATTTGGAGAAAACCAGGATGTCATCCAGGTAAACCAAGACAAACTGTCCGAGTTGCTTGGCGAACGTTCGGTTCATTTCTCCTTGGAAGGTTGCCGGGGCATTTGGAAGCACGAAGCATAACACTCGGAACTGATAGTATCCCATGTGCGTTCAAAACGCGGTTTTTAGCACATCATCTTCTGTAATACGGTTTTGATGGTACCCTTGAGACAAATCCAAGGAATAAAATACTTTTTACGCCTTGGAGTTGGTCAAAAAGGTCCTCAATCCGCAGTAAGGGGAATCGATTTTTCACCGTCAGCTTGTTCAATGCCCGGTAATCCACGCACATGTGTAAACCACCGTCCTTTTTGTTCACAAAAAGGATCAGCGCACCGTACGGTGAGCTACTGGGCTCGATCCATATTTTTTCAAGGTACTCTTTCATTTGGCGTTCGGCCTCTCGCCTTTCTATTGGACTAAGTCGATACATGGGTCTGAACAGAGGAGTCGCCTCCGGTTGCAGCGGAATCGTGTGGCCCATGTGTCTTTCTGGTGGAAGCCCAGCCGGTGGGTCTTGGAACACATCCGAGAACTCCACCGATAGAGATCTGATCTCTTGTGGCGTGTCTTCCGTCACGTCATCCTCCACTTTCTGCAGCTAAGCCAAGAAGTATCGACAACCTTGTCGAATATGTCTCTTGACCTGCATTGCAGACAAGCTGGCATGGACTTTGAGTCGGTTCGGTGATAATTCCATACTCGAAATCAACGTAAAGCGGCATTGTCCTTTTTCGAAGGATCAAACACTTTCATTCAATGCACATTACAGCCTTGTTGTCACGGAGCCAGGGATCGCCTAGCACCACGTCAAACGGGTCAAGAAGGTTGAGTACCTTCAACGTGACACTCTGTGTGTACCCTTGAATACAAATTTTTGCTTTATAAGTACCGATCACGGGTACCGTACGGTTGTCATCGACAACAACTGCGCCATTCAATGGCTCGTACTTCAGGCCAATCTGTCGGGTAAAGCCAAGGCTAACAAAAGAGTCGTCCCCTCCAGTGTCAGCAAGTACGTTCACGGGAGCACCAGCTAGGTGTCCTTTGAACTGCATCGTCATGTTGCCTCCACTCTTCCGAGTGAACAGACTCGACGACGTTAAGCCGAGTTTGTTATAAACACGGAATCTTTACGACAAGCGTCGCAACTCCCATGATTCACCCACTCGAGTCCACATCTTTTGGGCACGTGTGAATTCGGCTAGCACCTTCCAGTCTTTAAATTTGACTGGGTCGAAATCTTCGACTAAATGTACTGCGAACGTGATTGAACTCATTGCTTTGAGGGCGTTTGCTTCAATCACTGTGTCACACAACTCTTGCACAGTGGTCAGTGTCGCCACCACTAAGCATGTACGATCATGAATCTCGTTCGGAGATGCAAGGTCTAGTGGGCAATGTCGGTCAGCAAGTGTGGAATGCGGTTCAACAAGAGGAGAGAGGACAACAGAGAAATTTGAACTCGTCAAAAACTCAAATTGTTTAACATCCTCATCTGAAAACATGAACCCACACTCGTGATCCAGTTTTACCCCTGAGTGGTCCCCACTAACGTCACTCAGGGGTGGGTAAAACCCGTCCCACGGCCCTGTCCGTTACCACGGCCGGGCCCATTGCCGCGACCGCGACCCTGTCCACGGCCTTGTCCGCGGCCTCCTACTGCACCATCCCCACGAGGTGCTACTGCTGCAGCTAACGCCGCGGCCTCTTGTCCACCACCAGCAGCCTCAGGGCACTGAGCCCTAAAGTGGCCCGGCTGCATGCAATTGTGGCAGAGCCCTTCGCGGAAGGCTGTGTTGCGATGCTCACGTGCCACCTGTAGCTCGTCATTCTCGCGGCTGCGCTTGTTGTTGGGGCCCTTGTGTCCACCAGCCTTCTTGGCTTGAGGGTTTGTAGGCTGCTTGCCCTTGGCCCCGCCTCGCTGTCCAGCTGACCCACCAGCCCCTGCAGCGTCCACGCGCATGTCGCGGCCGTGATGTGCACGCGCGTTCGGCCGTGCATCAGAGTAGTGTTTCGGGTTCGCCGAATACAATTCGCTCATGTAGTCGTGCAACGCCCTCCAGCTTGTCCAAGCTTGGCCAGTGGCTGTCACGGTGGTCTTTTCCTTCAACTTCTCGCTGGCGAGACCATCACGCAAGTACTCCAACAGCATGCACTCCGGGTACTTGAATGTCTGAGTCCCATCGCCCTCGGTGAAGCTTTCGGCTTCCTCCACGAGTATGGTGAACTCGCTCAAGTAGGATTCGAGCGAGCTGCCCAGCTGCCTGAAGTCCTTGATCTTGTGGAAGGCGCGCTGCGCCTCCTCACGTTGGGTGCACTTCTTGCGCATGATCACGCAGAAGGCCTCCCACGGCATGGGCTGCCATTCGAGGTGCGGTACTGCGCACTCCACTCCTTGACCACATACTTGAAGAGTTTGTCTTCAAGCCGCGTCATGGCAAGGTCGCCCCACTGGCTGAGTGGAGCCTTGTGGAAACGTAGAACGTGCTCCATGTGATTCAGCCAGTCGGTCAGCTTCACGCCCTTCCGGAAGATCTCCACACTGTGGAGGAAGGACGTGTTCATGACCGGCCCCGAAGTCGTCAAGGTAGGCAACTCGTCACTGCCACCGGTAGTGGCATCCGCAGCTACAGCACGGTGCGCTTGCTGTTGCATCCGCACCTCGGTCACGCTCTGCAACGCCTTGTCGAGGTCGTTGCATCGGCGGCTTGCCTCATGGGTGTCCAGGCGCTGTAGCTTGCGATCACGGTTGAGATCCGTGATGCTCTACCCGACGTGGGCTAGCAGGTTGGCAAACGCGAACTTGAGCTCTAATGTTGTCAGAGCGTCGGCGATAGCCTCTAGGGCCTCACATTGTCCGTGCACCCTTACCCATTGCAGGAGGGTACGGTTCGCGTACACGCCTCCAAGGAGTCCCACCTTTCGGAGGAGACTGTCGTCGGCGACGAAGCTCGAGTGGACGCTGCCCTGCCCCGTTGCGGCCACATCGTAGGAAGGGGGGTCCGCCCAAGTGATACCGTGTCTCCCCTCCGAGTGGTACCGTATCTCCACTGTCAGTGGTGATCTTGAGTCGGCCTGCCGCCTCAGTAGCAAACTCCGTAAGCCTACGACGGCCATCACGAATTGCCTTTGCGGCGTCGTCGTCCGGCTCCTTCTCGCGGGAACTTCCCGTGTGACTGCTTTAAGGGCCCTTGCTACTCTCGGCGGTCTCGCTGCCGTCGGCAGCTTCAGGCGATGCGGCGGGCGCCTTATCCTTCTCGAGCAATCGGCTCGAGTTCGCCGCACGACGATGGCGATGGTCGCGATCATCGTCGCCTTCGCCATCGTCGGCGTCGTACTCTTCGTCGGGGTCCTCCTCCGGGAGATCCTCCTCCATCGTGTCGTCCGTCGCATGGGGGTCGCCCATGTGCACGTCGACGTGCTCGTCGAGCACCTTTGCGGCCTCCGCACGCTTCTTGGTGTCGCCGAGGTTGGCGTCGGTTGCCTTAGGTGGTACGGTTGCCTTAGGCGGTACGGTTCCCTTAGGCGGTACGGTTGCCTTAGGTGGCATGGTTGCCAGAGGCGGTACGGTTGCCTTTGGGTTGGCAACCGTGTTCGCGGTGGTGGCTCCCAAAACTTGGAGTCCGCCGAGGACGTGTGGTGAGAACGTCACCACCTTGCCCTTGTTGGTCTTGGACGGTCCGGCACTGACCATCTCACCGTTCGTGCAACTAGCACGTGAAGGTCGTTGTGAGGATCACCCCACAACGAGGAGGAATCGCCTCCTAAGATGTTGCTCTCACGATCGGTGAGGCAATTTGAATCTAAATTTCTATTTTCCTAGGCCGCCACGTCGGCACAAAGTCGTGGGTTTAGAAACTAGTCCTCTTAAGCCGAGACTCACGGCACTTGGTAGCAACTAGGATCTAGGAAAACAGAAAATAACAATACAAGGGAGTTACAAGAAGTGTGAGTACCGCTCACAAAACTAAGACAAAGAGCAAGAAAACAAGCAAGTACAAGGGCAAGAACGGAAAGACTAATTTTCTTCTTGTCTTCTTGTCTTCTTGTCTTGTGGTCTTCCTTGGTCTCTTCTTGTGTCTTCTTGTCACGTCTCGCGCCCCTTGGTAACGTCCTCCTTGAGCCGGCGGCGTTGGGGGAGCCGCCAAAGGTCCCCAAGGTGTTGTCCTCCCTCTTTTTAGGGCTTTCTCAAGCTTTGAGATCCCCTGGCCTTGGGAAGAAACGTTGTCCCAATTTTTGGTTGAAGGAGGGAAGGAGGGAGACCTTGAAGAGAGGGGAAAACTTGGTGGTTTGGGGGTGGGCACTCCCCACCCTGTACCACAAAATTCCCCTAGGTCCCCTAGAGGTGAGGAGATGTTGTGGAGAAGAAGCCCCAAAAAAAAGAGCTCTTCTCTAGCTTCCTAACGCACTTTACGGTACTTGAAATGGTGAAGCTTAGATGCCGTAGTCCCTTCTGGCATTTCTGCTGTTGCTTGCAGCTGCCGACGGCGTTTTATCTATGTCGTAGCCGCCGTTTTCGTCGAACTCTTGGTCGCGAGGGTCGTCTCGCATTGAGAACCACTGTAACGAGCTGGTTCTCCAGCTCCTACTCTGAAGTTGTCGCCGGAGTTCGTAAAATGGCGTTCTCAGTCCGCGTCAGGGGTTTACCCCCTTCGCAGGACTGAGGGGCAATCGTCATCAACGACCCAGAGCAGGGAGACTCGAATATTTCGAGTCTCCGGAGGCCCATTTCCGTTTTTAACCAAACCCCTGGTTTTGGGACCCAAACCGGGGGTTTTTACCTCGAACTCGTGTGTTCGCACGAGTTATTTCGTTTATTTTATGTCAAAGTTCGTCG
>SZWC01006476.1:6163-40710 GCA_023375785.1 Penium margaritaceum
GGATGGGGATGGGGATGGGGATGGGGATGGGGAGGAAGAGGACCAGGTAGCGAAGGCAGGTTCGAGCCTGAGGAGTTCGAGGGGGCCCACCGGGAAGTCGTAGTTGAGGCGGAGGACGGCGCGAACGCGGGGAAGGGACCTCTCGTACACTGCGAGGGAGAAGACCAGGGCGTCTATGAGGTGGTCCCGGAAGGCGTCGTTCGGGGGCGGCGGGGCCGCCATGCGGCGCCTCCTCCTGCGCAGCATGATGCCCACTTGGCTACCAGTCAGAAGCGCGCCGGGCCTGGGTGTTTTGTTCCATACACGCGATGGCGATGGCGATGGCGACGGGCTCGTCCTGAGAGACCCAGGGGGGAAGGGAGGAGGGGGGGAATGGTTCCAAGGTAACGCAGTCACTGCCGATGAATAGAAAGTTTGCCGGAGCGGTGATTTGTGGAACTGAAAGAGAGGTGGAAGTCGATGCGTGTGAGCTTGAATTGGCAACCTTCACCCAATGCCTCTTGATGAAAGGCAGGAGGGTTCGTCGGCGGCAGACACTCTGCGGGGATTCAGCTCCGCCACAAGCCCTGGTGGGAAATGAGGCACCGCCACTCGAAGGGAAGGTAGCGAAGCGATCAAGTTTGTGGGAGTGGAAGTCAGCTGAAGTGTGGCTGAACTGGAGTCGCGGGCAACTGTGGAGCAGGAGTGCAAGCTCCGCCGTCTCCATAACGGAAGCTTTTGGGTCGAAAGACGCGTCGACAAACGCCCGCAATACCCCGGTCAAGCTGAGAACGTTCCAAACATGCATTTTTCTTGCCGAGCCGGAGGAGCAATAGTTCATACACGTACGAGGGCGGCTTTAGTTGCCGTACATGTTAGCTAAACACTCGTTAACTGTCAACAGAAACTAGTCCGCATATTTGCTTTACTCGCGTTCTTGCTTCAGTTTTCCGCCGAATGCATTCAAGGATCAGGAAAGGACCGCGCAAGGGACCAACATTCAAGTTTTTATGCTTGTATTCGACTGAAAATCTATGCAAAAGGAATTTTTAGCAAATAACCATGTCCCAGTTTGGTAAGCAAAGAATGTTTGTGCTTTCCTTTGAATGGTTGCCTTTCAAAGAAGGAAAATGACAATTACCTTATCCATGGATATGTCTACATTTGAAAAAGCTCTTTGATAACCCCACAATAATAATGTATGTGTTTTTTTCCAATCCAACTTTGCTCTCACAACATGTACATCTTTCTGCTCTACTAGTGGAAACCACTAAAAGAGGACTTTAAAGGATCAAGGTAGCTTGATAACTTGATTTAGTTCAATTATGAAGCAAAATTTCAAGCTACCATCTCTATATCAAACCACAATACCACTCAATAATCGTGAAAAATCCTGACACCATGAGACGACATTGGAAAAAACATTCTACACATTTGTTGGCGACGTCTTGACACCAAATCCAAAAACTGAGTTCTTCAATTCATTTATTTATTTAAACATTATGATTTCGTAGAATTTTTCTAATGATTATGAGATGATGTTTTATATCATTCATTTCATTAAATGTGTGATCATTTTCTTAAGAAAAAATGAATTTATTTTCTTTTCAATGAGGATGATGAAGTAATTCCTTATCATTTTTCCCTAAATTATTATGGTTTTGAGGCTTAAACACACAGCCTTTTGCTTTCCAGCTGAACAAAGATATGTGAGAGTCCAACCTTGGATCCCTTGTAACCAATTTCTCCAATAAGGTGCATCGTACGGAACCAAAAAAAATCAATATCGTGCTCGTGGTATACATGTCTGTGCAGAGTGGATGAAACCTTCATTTCATGTGGAAATATGAGGCTCACCTTCATGCTAGTTAATATGTCGAGCATTGCGCTCGTTTTTAGAATGAGCGATCTTTGAACTTTTGTCGTCCTTGTTTCCTTATCCGCTTGTCCGGTGGCGTTTTGTAGAAACTGGGTGAATATGTCTGCTTCCTCGGCTAGAGACGCGAAGCGCGTCTTTTAGGAGACGACTTAGTTCCATTCCCAGAGTAGGTGGAAGAGAACAAACCAGTTTCTTCGAGCACGCGCGAAAAGCTGTCGGGATGTCGACAGACTGGGTGATGAAATCGTCTCGGTTTTGAATGTTATTTCTGGTTAAGCTGATGTGCGCTATCAGGGAAAACGCTGCAGTTGAGACATGTAACATGTACTGATGAGATAGTCATCTTGTGTAATTTTTCTGTTTCTGCGAACTTGAATTTCCCCCCTAGCACTGACACACCTCTCCGCAAATACGAAAGTAGCCGGTCTGCGGCACTACGCGGCAAGAGTTACAACCGCCGAGCTGGAAATCGCAGACGGTCGCCGTCAAATCTGCCGGCCATGACGAATTCTATTGCCACCCTGTGGAGACTTCTGAGCTTGCCTCGAATGCCCAGTTGCCGGCCGCCCTGGGATTTTCCGCCCCAGCGCAACGTCCACTACGCCAACTTGGCCGACGAACCACTTCCGGGGCACGCGGAGGTGTGCCCATCACGCACCTGCCGCTGACTGGACCCTGCAGCGCGAATCATGCACAGCCATATGGGATTGTCGCACCTACGGCACGTCGTCACGGCCTCAAGCTGGAGGGGGGTGGTGGTGCTGCACCATCGCTGCAGAGCATCTACGGGAGCGTGGTAAAGTCAGGTAGCTTCGGCAGCCGTACACCTCGAGTACAGGCGGCGGTGCGCTTTCCCACAACTTTTGGGAATCGCCAAAAACGAGCTCGCGGTGGGTTGTTCACAAGATCATGAAACGGTCTCTTCACAATATCATTTTGACCAGCAGGTCGGACCCAAGAGATAGACGAGCTGACTTGTCAGGTGACAAAAGCCAGACCTCTCAAAGTGTGATCTAGCACGGGAGAAATAAACAATCAAGGTATTTTAACTACATGATAGTGTTATCTTATGAACTTCACGCTTTTCTTATTCGGATTTTCAAGTTTCTAGTAAGGAAGAGGGGTACCTTGACTTTACAAAGCATTTCGCTATAATCCTCATGGTACATCTATGGGTGCTCTCAGTTCAATTCAGAGTGCTCTAGATTTTTCTCCGTGGATAGGAAATTTTGGCTTTATTCCTTGTTTTGCTTGCTATTCTTTTTTCAATGCTACAAACCCACCTTGCGTGGGTCCGTTGCGTAGAGCTCATTATTTTGGCGTTTTGGTGCAGACAGCGGGTGATTCTAACACCTTATCAGTGTTTGTTTTTTCCGCGTCTCTCATTGTGCTTTGTTGTGTCCTCCCGACTTGTGTACATCGGCGTGAAAGTGACTAACGGCAACACTTGACGATGCTAGAGTGTCGTCCGGTGGAGCCAACGCACGCTAAAGCTTACACGCAGTTCATTGGAGCGTCCTCCCTGCGTTAACGTGCTCAGCTCCATCAGCAGGCCTCCTTGGCGGTCGAGTCGCTGGCGGTCACTATCACCGCATAGGTTGTCTGCATGCGTGCAACGTTGGATCTAACTATGCTATTGTGTCTGCAGCATCATGCTCTGCCTAGGGTCCGTATCTCTTACTGCGTGGCACTGTTTGGCATCGTGGACTTTCGTAGGCAATGCTTAGGTTCGGGCAGCCATAACTCTTTGCTCCTATTCTTCTAGCTGATTCTAACAGCTTGATTGCGTTTGCAACGTCGGTGTTATGGTATGGTCTAATTTTCACGCAAAATGGTAGACGCCCGGGTATTCAGCTGTCGGGCGTCTCGCAGGGCTCATCGAGAAAACCCTGCATGCCTGAAAATAGGTCTCGGACTATTTTCTGATTGGCTGGTTAGCTCAGTAACAAGTTATACACTAGTGGGGGGAAGCTAGTGTTGTGATTTGTGACGTTCGTGTACAGTTTACTGTGACCCCTCGGCCGTGTCCATACTTGTGCAGATACCTGAGGCGGGCCCTGGTGCCACCGGTGCGACGACTAGCGAAGGACTACCGGCTTGGAGCTGGCCGACTACCGTGCCAGAGCCCCAGATGCGACCGGGACTCTTTGCTGTCTTTTCTACAGCTTGCAGGCGTCTTTCAGCGGACTGGCCATGAGGCCTATTTGCATGTTTTTGCATTATATGTCCACCGTCTGATGATGGATGCGTGCATGTGACTAGTCCTAGCGTCCGCCTTTTGATTATGCACGTCTAGGTTCAGACGGCGTAGCATTTTGACATGTGTGCGCAGAGTTACGGCCAAAACAATAGTTTTGGGCCGGTTTTAGGACAGCTCTTGGACTGCCGCGTGCGACACCCGCCGTGCGCCGTAGCAGGTATTTATACCTTGGACCTGTCATTCGTTTTTTCTCTCTGCATATGCTATTGAAGCATTGTGACACTTTGTCTTGTGTCTACTAGCCAAGCCCTTGCCGTTGTGTGTACGACCTGTGACTGTCGTCACCGTCTGACCAAGCACTGACGCCTAGTCAGGGGCTGTGTTGCTAGGAAGCTTCCACGCATTTTCTCAGCAGGAACTTGGAGGGGTCTCCCATTGTTGCTCATTATTTATTCCTCATCAGTCACTTTCACTTTTCAGTTGCTTTCTGGCGCTAGCACTAGGGCGCGCATTCTTTTGAGTAACAAACCTAGAGCTTCTGGACTTGGTCTCTAGAGCAGCAGACTGAGGGGGTAGCAGATTTAAGCAACTAGCGTGGAAGCCCGCATGCTGCATCAACTACGCTGCTGTCCCAACCTGCTCCCTAGTTTTTGTTTTTTGGTGTCAGAGCCAGAGCGTAGCAGCAGCAACAGAAGACAGGCGAACAAGTGCCGGACAGCGCCGGCAGACCCCCATACGCGCCACTGCCTAAGAGATGCGCCGGATTTTTTCCAAGAGCATTGACTCGCCCGGTGGGGGCGTCAGATGTTTTCCCACGGCCACTGGACCTGAGGAAAGCCGGATTTTTTCCGGCACCACTGATCCCCACGCGTGACGCGAGGAGGTGAGCGGCGGGACGCGTCCGACACCTTCAGGCGACGACGCACGTGGCGACGTCACCCAGGTGCAGTGACTGGCAGCAGCAAGCAGAGGAGAATGAAAACACAAAGGAAGGTGGAACAAAGTGGGCCAACCAACATGGCTACTAGCCGCAGTGGGGAGGGGTCCTCCTCTGTTTGGGGGACCCCTAGTCCCCCTTTCATATAGGAGTTATAGCAGCAACAGCAGTAGTAGCAACAGCAACAGCAACAACAACAACAACAACAACAATAACAAGAGCAGCAGCAGCATGAGTAGCAATAGCAGCAAGAGCAACAGTAGTAGCAGTCGCAGCAGCAACAACAACATCAGAAACGTCAGCAATGGTAGTAATAGCAGTAGCAGCAACAGCAGAAGCAGCAATTGCAGCGGCAACAGCAGTAGCAGTAGCAGCAATAGCAGTAGCACCAACACCGTGCAGGCTCTATCGTGGGTCATTCTGACTCGAGCGATCCACTTGCCGCTTTGCGCCAACAGCTCCCAACTCTGACATTGTAGCTTGCAGCACTACAGGTGCCGCACCCATGCCGCCACAACAATCGCAGCAGCAGCATCTGCAGCCGCCATCGCAGCAACAGTATCAGCAGCCACTATAGTAGCATCAGCAACCGCCACCGCTACAACAGCAGCCGCCACCGCAGCAGCTACACCAATGTTAACAAGCGACGTTTACCCCATCAGGATACGCAAGCCCTGCGGTTTCCCTTGCCACGCAATACTTGGTACATCATCACACCCTATGCCAACAACAGATGGTGACGTCAGTCCTAGGCCCCACTCTGGGTGCCAACTACAGGCCGAAGGACTCAAAACCCCACCGCCGCTGCTTTAGGCTGACAACCAGTTCCGGAGCGAGGAGCTCTGCTTCCGGATCTAGGCACAGGGCAAAAGCCTTTGGCCTTACTATGTCCTCCCCTTCGACTCCACCCAGGCCGACCAGGTCTACGACGCCGGTCGTGCTCTGTGTGCTCTAGTCCCTATCGCCCCTCCAACCACACGCCTTGCCCTTGAGCCCTTCCTTGGTGACCCCATCACTGGCGCCCTCCCTGACCCAGCAGCAGCATGGCACGTACTCACGCGCCCTCATCACCTATCTAGTGATGCTGAGATGAGCCGCCTGCTCCAGGAGTTCAACTCCCTTTGCCTAGGGGAGACCGAGACGGTCACCTCCTATTGGCAGTGTGTAGAGGATCTTCTCCGCCGCCTGGGAGATGCCGCGCCACCCCCTCTCTCCGCGCTCCTGATCATCAAGCGCGGTGCCACCGCCTCCTTCTCCTACTCTTAGGACGTTCTCGCCGCGATGGTTGCCCAGGATACCCTCATGCCCTATGCATATGAGCTCTTCCTCCGCATCGAGGAAGCCTATCAGGAGTCACACATCCATCGCACGGAGTCCCTCGCCTCCCAAGCGTCGCCTCTCCTACCGTCACCTCAGTGACTGTCACCGCCCCAGCAGTAGCAACATCTTCCAGTGCCCCCTCATGTGGCAAGAAGAAGAGGAGGGGCAAGAAGAGCAAAGGGACTGGGCAACAGACTAGAGGATCAGGCAGAGCTGGCCTCGTCTGCCAAAACTGTGGCCAGTCTGGATACGATTGGTACACGTGTCCATTCCCGACTGACGAGGCTCGTGTCATCGCGACCATGCGTCGCCAGCGTGAGCGTCACCTTGCCACCAGTGCCGTGACCGTTGCTGCTCCTGTCGTATCCACGCCATCCGTGACGACCTCACCGTAGCTTCCTCCACAGCCGTCCGCACCCGCTGCTCCATCCCCGACGCCTTCCTTTCCCTTATTGGACTCCGGCACCATCACACTGTAGTCGGTCTACTCCATCGGGCTCTCCTCCCTCGAGTGCCAGCTGGAGCAGTTCATCGCCTTCCAGCTCGGCCTTCCTCGTCCTCCTCCCTAGGGAAGTACGAGTTGTGCAGTCGCTAGTTCCTCTCCGCCCTACATGACAGAGCCGATGTTGCAATCATGTCCTGTATCTCCGTCTGTCCCGTCCTCTGCCGTGCCCTGTCCTCCCGCACCTCTTCGAGACGATGTCGCCTGGCTAGATGACTGGCATCATGAGACGTTGGCGCCTTACACGCCATCCTAGAACGGCGTCTCTAAGCGATGGAACCGCACCATGGCCGACGTTGTCCGCACCATGCAAGTCGTTTCCGGCATCTCTGACGGTTTCTACTTCGAGGCCATGACCTACATGACATGGGTCTGGAACGGGATTCCCCACGAACCCATTCCTCGTCAGTCCACCCCATTTAGCACTGGTGTGGAGAGCGCGCCGACCTTCGTCTGGCCTGTGCCTGGGGCTGCGTAGCCATCGTGTGGTTGCCCGCCCCGCACCAGGGTGGAAAGCTCGAGCCTCACGGCCGTGCGTGCACCTTCCTTGGTGTCTCACGCTAGTCGAAGGCACGGCATTTTTGGGATCCCGCCGGACACTACATTGTCGAGTCCCGCGATGCCCTCTTCTTTGGAGACCTGTTTCCCCGCAACCTTGTTTTCTCCAGCGTGTCAATGTTCCTCCCGTCGCATGTGTGAGTGGTGGGTCCGTCCTCCGTCCAACCGCATCCGGGCGTTCCATTGTCTGCGCCCGTGGGCCCATCTTCGCCGGCTACCCCATCTGTGTATGACAGCCCCTCAGAGTCGGCTGCCCCGTCCGTACCCGCCAGCCCCTCTGGGCCGGCTGCCCCGACAATGTCCGCCAGCCCCTCTGGGCCGGCTGCCCCGACGATGTCCGCCAGCCCCTCAGGGCCGGCTGCCCCATCCGTGTCCGCCAGCCCCTCAGGGCCGGCTGCCCCGTCCGTGCCTGTCAGCCCTGCAGGGCCGACTGCCCCGTCTGTGTCTGCAAGCCCCTTGGGGCCGGCTGCCCCGCCCGTGTCCGCCATGTTGGATCTTGGAGAGAGGGGCAGATATGGAGCAACGAGTACTTAAGCATTGAAGGGCATGGGTTGTACTCTTGCATACTTGTTACATCACTCAAAACAAGGAAGTATATAAGTAGTAAGAGCATGGGCAAGTCTGCCCTCTCACAAGCCACACTCCTTGGCCATGGAGGCCAAGTCTCACTCACACCGCACTAGAAGCTCACACAAGAGAGGCAAGCAGCCCGACAATCAGGCTGGCCATTCACAAAGGACCTAGATAGCTAGAGCATGATCTCATGTCACACTCCTAGTGGTTATCTCACTCACAATCACATGGATAATTGACATGTGTCCATGGCTAGCACACCAAATCATCAAGAGGATCACACCTCACCTAAAAAGTAAGGCCACATCCATCTATCCTAGTCAGCACACTTTGGCAAGGCAAGACTAGTACCAAGGGCCTTTTTGGGTATGGTCTTCAGCTGGTCTTGACCCTGGACCTCTCGTCCTTTTTCCTCGTGGAGATGAAGGCATGGACCCCTGGCACAGATTGCTGTGGTACATGACCCCGAAAACATTAGAAATTCATTTCTCCCCATTTGACCGTTGGATCGGCCCGAAACTTGGACCGTAGACAAATGTTTACCTGATCTTTCACGTGGTGAATTTGGATTGATGATCGGGGAAGGAATTTGGTATTTTCTCCGTACCTGATCCTGTGGACCTGTGATTGAGCCAGTTGGCCCCATTTCTAACAATCTCCCACTTTGCCATAGTCAGAGTGGGTTGAGTCCACATGCCTTCATGTAGAAACGTTGCTTCTCCTGGGTCACTGGCTTGGTGCTGAAATCAATGACCTGGTTGCTGGTTGGAATGAACTCTAGCTTGATAACACCTTCTCGCACCATGTGCCTGATGAAGTGATATGCTATGGCGATGTGCTTGGTGTGTGCATGGTGTTCCGGGTTCTTGGCGAGTGCAATTTCACTCTGGTTGTCGACGTGCATAGGCACGGGCACCGTTGGACTCCCACTCATCTCCGACATGAGACGCTGCAGCCAGACTGCTTCCTTGGCTGCAAAGCTGAGTGACACATACTCAGCTTCTGTGCTGGAGGTGGCCACAACCACCTGCCGCTTGCTGCACCAGCTGATGGCTCCGCTGTTCATGAGGAACACATACCCAGAGATGGACTCCGGGTCCTCAGGGCTGGAAGCCCAATCTTCATCTTAATGGCCAATGATGTTGCTATCGTTACCGTTGTAGGTGATGTAGACGTTGATGGTGCCAGCAAGGTAGCAAAAGATTTGCTTGACTTCCTTCTGGTGCTCAGGTCCGGGATTAGCCAAGTACTGGCTGAGAGCTCCTACACCTTGTACGATGTCCGGCCTGGTTGCCACCATCAGGTACATGAGGCTGCCAATGGCACTCTGGTACTTCTGCCGCTCAGTTGCATCTGCTTCTCCGTTGAAACTTGTTAGGTACTGCCGCGTCTCCAGCGGCGTGCCGATGGGTTTGGCTTCTGCCATGCCGAAACGCTGTAGGACGTCTTTGATGTAGCGGGTCTGCTGCAAGGAGAGAGTGCGTGACTTGCGGTCACGCGTGATCTAGATGCCAAGGAAGTAAGAGGCCTCCCCAAGGTCCGACATTTGGAAGCGTTCCTACGTGGTTGCCTTGAACTCCTGTAATGCGGACATGCTGTTGGAGAGGAGGAACATGTCATCAACATAGACAATGATGACCAGGATTTCATGCTCATGGTACGAGCGGTAGACACTATAGTCACATTCGATGCGCTCAAACCCCATGCACTGTAGCGCCACGTCCAACTTTTGGTTCCAAGCACACGACTCTTGTTTGAGGCCATACAACAACTTATGAAGCTTGCAATCCAGGTGCTGATGTCCATCCACGACAAAACCCTCCGACTGCTCCATGTAAATCTCCTCCTCCAGGTCACCGTTCAGGAACGCCATCTTGACGTCCATGTGGTGGACCTCAAAGTCCTCTGCTGCTGCATAGGAAATGAGCATGCGCACAGAGACAAACTTGGCAATAGGGGCAAAGGTTCCTGTGTAATCGATACCCTCTTGCTGCGAGTATCCCTTGGCTACCAGCCTTGCCTTGTTCTTCTCGAGGCTACCATTTGCTCCCCGTTTCTTCTTTAACACCCCCATGCATTTTATGACCTGACGTCCAGGTGGACGCTCACTCAACTCCCATGTGCCGTTGTCCAGGTGCGACTGAATCTCCTGCTGCACTGCCTGCGTCCAATCTGCCACGTCTTGTGCTGCCATTGCCTCCTTGTAGGTCCGTAGCTCATCTGAATTTTCTTCAATTGCCACATTCATTTGCTCCGACTTCTGTAGCATCTAGAAGTTAGCACGTTCCCCAGGCTTGTAGCGCACCCTGAGAGGGTACCTGCGACCTGGAGCAAGTGCATTAACAGGTGACTTGCGCGGTGCTTTTGGCACAACAGCGACCTCTACTGCTAGAGCTTCCCCTTCCACCTCCTCTACTGTTCTCGATGAGGCCACTGTATCTGCCGTATCAGACATGGGAGAGAAGGGTACCTCTCCCACTGTCATGGTTGAGGAAGGATCAGGGGAGAGAGGGACTGGACCAGTTGCTCCCACTGCTTTGTCAGCTGCTGGTTGTGCTGCCTCCTCACAGACGATGTTGGTGCCGATGACATTGCTTTCGTCAAAGATGACGTCCCTCGAGATGATGACGTGGCCGGTATCCCTCTTGTAGAGACGATAGGCCTTGCTTGCCAAATTGTAGCCGATCATCAGCATCTGCGCACTCTTTATATCAAGCTTCTGTTGCTTCTCCTTAGGCACGTGCATGTGCGCCACGCTACCGAAGGCACGTAGGTGGCCCACACTTGGCTTCTTGCCAAACCACGCCTCATATGATGTCATCTGCTTTATCGCCTTTGTTGGGCTACGGTTCTTGATGTAGACCGCAGTGCTCACAACTTCAGCCCAAAAACCGTAGGCCAGCTGGGCTGCATGCAGGATGAAGTGTGCCGACTCCACGGTCGTCCGGTTGGAACGTTCTGCTACACCATTCTGTTGTGGCGAGTATGGCACGGTGCGCTGCGGTTTGATGCCTGCTATTGCAAGGTAGGCCTGGAACTCCTTGCTCATGTACTCGCCACCACGGTCGCTACACAACACCTTGATCTTCTTCCGAGTCTGGTTCTCTACCATTGACTTGAAATCCTTGAACCTGTCAAAGCATTGGTCCTTGGAGGCAAGGAAGTACACAACAGTGAAACGCCTAAAATCATCAATGAATGTGAGGAAGTACCTAGAGCCTCCAAAGCTCTGGGTCTGCATGGGGCCACACAAGTCTGTGTGGACCAGCTCCAGAACCTCTTTAGCACGGTCTCCTACTCCAGAGAACGCCTCACGGTGCTGCTTCCCCTCCAAACAGCCGATGCACAACTACTGTTGGAAGTTGGAGATTGTCGGCAGATCGCACACCATCTGCTTTGTCTGTAGCAGCTTTAAAGCGCGCATGCTGATTTGGCCGTAACGTGCATGCCAGATCTCGCCATCTGTGGCGTGCACCACTGCTGTTAGGCTCTCTTCACGTGGGGCCTTGGTTTCCCCCAGCAGGCAGTACATGTCGCCCTCTTTCACTGATCTGGTCAGCTCCTCTCTCGTGTCTTTATTGAGGATGTAGCCGTAGTCGTTGTCGAAGATGACACATATTCCTGTGTTAGTGAGAGAGCAGACAGAGAGGAGGTTGAATGCAACATCAAGAACATACAGCACTCCGTGGAACACTCCCACTTCCATGCCACGCGGAGTCTTCAGCCACATTTCCACAATCCCTATCCCCTCAGCATACACCATGCAATCATCACCTAGTGCAATGGGACTGGGAGGGATGGACAGCAATTGCGTGAACCACTCCTTGAGGAGCGTCAAACTCTTGGTGGACCCTCAGTCCTTGTACCATGCTTGGTCTGCCTTCTCCACCTGCGACATGTCGGAGTTCGCCATGAAGAGGCGGTCGCACACCTCCTTGGCCACGTTCATGTTGCCAAAGTGGCGCACTCCAGCATGGTTCAGCGGCTGTTGCTGACGCTGTTGTGACTGCTACTGGTACTTTTGTGGAGACTGTTATTGCTATTGTGGAGACTGTTGCTTTTGTTGTTGCCGCTCCTGCTCCTTTTGGTCCCTCTTCAACTTGAAGCACTCTTTCTTATAGTACCCCTCTTTTTGGCAGTAGTGGCACTTACCTTTCTTCTTGCCTCTCTGCTGCCCTAACTGCTGCTGCTGGTTGCGGTTACCCATGGCCACAAAGATTGCTTCTGTCCCGCCGCTACCACCGTTGCGCTTGACTGCGTTGCAACGCAGCTCCACCTGCACCAGGTGAGTGCAAATGAAGTCAAGGTCGAGAGTAGGCTGGCACTCCAGCGTCTCCTACACTGTGTCGTAGCTTGAGGGGAGACCCCTCAACAATAGGAGTGTGAAGCGAGTCTCCTCAACAGGGTTCTTGGCTGCTTTCAGCTGCTTAGCAATGTCCTTGGCCCTGTCTAGATACGCCTCCATTCCCTCACCACTATGCATCCTCAATGCCATCATCTTCTCCTTCAAAAGCATGAGGAAGGTTGGATCCTAACTCTCATACTTCTTGTACAATGCCTCCCATCCCTCCTTTGTCGCTGCCGTCTCGCTCATAGACTAGAGATGCGGGTTGGAGATGGTGTTGACAAGCAGCCTGTAGGCCTGCTTGTCTTACTTCCTCCACTCCTCAGACGTTGCTGCTGCAACTGCAGATGATCCTGCACCAGCTGCACCCTTCTGCAGCGTCTTCCCCGCCACCACTTGCGCTACGGTGGTGCCCACTGCTTGCGGAAGTGGAGCTGGCTCTTCTCCGCTCACCACTTCCCAGAAGTCCCGCTCCTCGAAGAGAAGGCGGGTGCGGATCTTCCAAAAGGCAAAGTTGGCACGTCCTTCTAGCCTCTCAAGAGGCTGGGCGGATGTCACAATGACTGCTGCTGCCATTTGAGCTTTGGTCATGCTTCGCGCTGTCTTTGGACGGCGGCGCTACCCCTGCTTTTGCTGCTGCTTCTGCCAGAAAACGGCCTGACAGAAAATGGACTGTGGAGACCAGCAGACTGGGAATAATGAAAAAATGAGCCCACCATCGAAGATTTCAGCTCAAAAATTTACAGATAGACACCTTAAACAGGGTCATCAACAGAGGATTTAGGAGATCTGCCCTCTAATAAACTGGGTATGGTGTTGCCCCTACTCCAGCTCAGACCAACGACCTTGTAAACAGCTTTTCTCCTAAACGTAAAAATGGAACGCAAAACAAATGGTACCACTGGAAAGATTAGGAAAAATACTACTATTTTCATGTGCCTCTTTCAAATTGTGTAAAATAAACAAGGGAGTTATGGCCAACACAAGGTGACTGTCTTACTCCAAGAGAAGGAAGTTGCACATGCTGACCTTGTTTTGGACTCACAATCCGGCCATTGGATCTTCGCGATCTTGGACTCCTTGGAAACCTTGTCTTGCGAACTTGAGGATTCACTTGTCAATTATGAAATTCGGTACAGGTTTGATCCCGATTTGACGTCATCAAAGTGACGGCCTGCGCTGTCTGAAACTGGCATAATCTAGCTCTGATACCAAGTGTTGGATCTTGGAGAGAGGGGCTTCAATGGAGCAGCAAGTACCTAGGCATTGAAGGGCATGGGTTGCACTCTTGAATACTTATTACATCACTCAAAACAAAGAAGTACATAAGTAGTAAGAGCATGGGCAAGTCTTCCCTCTCACAAGCCACACAGCCGTCAACGTCATGCGACTGCTGGTGACGTCACCCACCTTCAGCATGTGAGAGTGCATTAGCAGCAGGTGAAAACTGCAGCAGGCAGTAGTCGCTAGCAGCTGCCAACATTGGCACTAGCAGAGGCAGCAGCAGGTCGTAGCCGTAGTAGGCGGCGGCAAGCAACAGTAGCAGCAGCTCACGGCAGCAACAATATGCAACAACAGTAGCGCGAAGCAAGAGCAGCGTATAGCAGCGCTGCGTAGCAGTAGCAGACAGTGTTGGACAGCAGCAGCAAGCAATAGCATTGAGTTGTAGTAGCAGAAGCAGCAGCAGTAGTGTAGCACAGTAATAGCATAGTAGTAGGGCGTGGCGGCAGTAGCATGCAGCAACCGTAGTGCATAGCAGTAGTAACAATAGCACGTAGCTGTGGTAGTAGCTTACAGCTGCTGCCACAGCTACACAAGAAGTTGCGTGGCTGCTGTTGCACATGCTTGTACAACAACAGTAGCGGCGAGCAGCTGCATGAGTAGTGGCGGTGGTGAGCATTTGGAGCAGCAGCGGCGGCGGAAAGCAGCTACAACAGCAACGACAGTAGGTAGTAGGCGGCATTGAACAAAAGCAGTAGTAGCAGCGGCAAGCAGCTACAAAAACAGTAGTGGCGTGTAGTAGGCGGAGTGTCAGCAGCAACAGCAGCGGCGGCGCCGGCGGGCAGCTGCAGCATGCAACCACAACTGCTCACGCGGGTTGCAATAGCAGTAGCAGACCGCATAGTAGAGGTAGCCGCAGCAACAGCTGAGGAGGCGTGCAGGCTTGAGCCTCACCAGGTGAGGCTCAAGCCTGCACGCCTCCTCAACGGGGCATTCCGGAACAACCCCAAAAGAGGCACCCGAGGAGGTGACGCTTGAACAAAAAAGGGGAGAAAGTGGACAAGGCGGTCCTCGAGTAGGGCATTTGAGTAAGACATGGAGAAGGGGTACCCCACTCGCGTCGAACATTTGGTGAACAATAAAAAAAGATTTTTTTGTTCTTTTGTTTATTTCACCTTTTAGGTGTGGCTTGAGGCCACCACCGTCGGCTGACGATGGGAACCGCTATAGTAGCATCAGCAACGAGAGTTACGGCGGTAGCAGCAGAAGCAAAGGTGGCTTGAGGCCACAGCCGTCGGCTTACGACGTCACCCATTACAGATTGAGCACCAAAAGCAACTTGAGGTCGCACACATGAGTCCCACAGTAGCACACCACTAGCGCGGTGGTGATCGTCCTCGTGACGAAATCGCAACACGTCTAAGAGATTGTGCTTCGATCGCTCACCTCCCCCTGTGGTCTTGTGCCAGCGGGAGCAAGTGTCGTGTGTACTCACCCACGCCGAGCTCCAAAGATGAGCAGACTGGCGTGGCAGGGAGCACAGCCAGCACCGTGGTTGGTACTGGCTCTGCATACATCGCAGGCGCCGTGTCCACAGTGGCAGTTTCAGCCGTGGCATAGGCCTCAGGCGTCCAACGGCTTTGCTTTCTTCTATTGTGGGGATTGGCACAATGGATGGCGCCAGTGTCGCCAACTTCCTGCGTGGTGGCGACCGCCTTGGATACAGTCCCACCATTTGTCTTCACCATCGGAATCAGAGATGTTGTCAGCGGATACTGTGGCACCCCTCAATGGAGCTGTGGCGTTATTGTACACTGAGCTCCAAGGTCTAAAGCGCATGGTGCAACAGCTCACAGACCATGTACTCTCTGAGCGGACCATTGCCACCATGTCGTTGTAGAAATCCCCGTCTCCCTCCTCGCCATCATCACCTCTTACAGTGTCATCACCTGTCAGTTCCTCGCCACCCGACCTCAGCCCCACATCCGACGCCCTTCGATTTGTCCTGGAGTCAGTCGGTGTCATCCCGACCACTGACCTTGTCGCTATCTTAGTCGTCATTTCTGCCGACACCCCTGGTGCACGCATTCATCGAGCGAGACAGCGGATGGCTCAACAGGCTAGACGTACCCAGCCATCAGTAGCAGTGCCGACAGCAGCATTACCAACAGTGACGAACGTTGCCGAGGAGCCGCTTCCATTGTTTCCAGTTGCAGGATTGGCATGTCACTCCCTTCCACCTTCTGGCGGTGTGTCGGTCGTGGGTGGGATGGAGTGTCTGCCGACGACTACCTTGGAGCCGAGGACTGAGGCAGCAGACGGAGACTCACGACACACTCAGTTTATTCATCATCTTGCTATGGTGGAGGACTGTTCATCCGAGGAGGAGTGGTCTGACGCTGAGTCAGCTTCAGAGATTGAGTTGGAGATTGCAACGTATGTGGCAGATGGATTATGAGAGGCAGGAAAGGCCGTTGATACCCTGACGATGGCCAGGACGATAGCAGCTAATATTGCGGTGGAAGGAGTTACAACAGAGCCGTCTCCCTCGTCCTCGGTCGTGGGGTTGGTGCGCCACTCCCTCCTGGTTTTTCCTAGTCCGACAGCTGGTGGGGGGGTCGAGAACTCACCAACAACCGTAGGACAGTACATGATTGATGCACGGGATAGTGCTCGAGAGCAGGAGCATGTGGCTGACCGCCAAGAGGGGACAGACGCCCCTTATGAGGATGACAAGTCGTACATCGGGGATTGGTAGGACACGCATTCGATGACAGACGTAGAGGACCAGTGTGTTGCTGTATTTGCAACAGCTATAGCACGAGCACAAGATGACCCCTATACAACGGCAAACGTCCGTGTGTGTGATATGTCGGCGGCACTTGATGAGCTTACAGAAGCCATAGTCGAGGACGCAGAGGCGAGCTGCGGATCTCCGGCTCAGGGCTCCTTTGACCAGCGTTGTTGAAACCATGGCATTTCCAGCCAACGATACAACGACGACGAGCGCCTACGCCGAGTGCCTGAGTTTCCCGATAGACGTTCATGAGGCAGTCGTGGCTGGAGTGGAGGCGCACGTGCAGAGTCTGGTGGTCAAGCTCCACCTGCTGCTGTGACACGAGCAGCAGGTGCCTTTGCAAAAGCAATTCCTACAGCTCCAAACCACTTATGTGGTGACTCATTGTCTTGCGCTCACGCTCTACTAGCACTTTGTGGCCTAGTGGCACTTGAGGCGATGACTGACGCAGAGGACGTCGTCTTGTGCGACGAGCAAGTGCAGCTCCACTCCTTCCAACGGGATGAGACTGCGAGGCTGTAGGAGGCACTGGCTCGTGCCGATATGCACACAATTGAGGTCCACCATCAGGTTCATTTGGTGACTGACCGCCTACATACCGCAGATGCAGCCAGCCGGTCGGCTGCTACGTCAGAGCTCGTTGAGCTCCACACGCGCCTCGACACTGCGCAGGTTGCAAGGCAAAATGCAACTCAGCAATTGGAGGCAATACAACAGGCAATTTTCTTGGAGGAGGCTCTCAGCACTGCACCAGTCACATCAACACGTGACGACAACAATGACGATGACAGCGACGACGACGACAGCGATGACGTCGCTCCGAGGTGAGGCTCTGTGCGAGTACATCTCACCAGTATCGTCGTCACCCTTGCTATAGCAGTGTAGGGGTATGTGGCCATGGGGGAGCCGTGCTCCCTCCTCAGGGATTGTGTTGGGAGCCGCCACCAGCTTTGCTTGTGCTGTCAGCCTCTGCAACCAAGGAGGATGTCGGTGCGTGGGCTTTGGCCTGACACTCTTTTGAAGACAGCGAGGTTACTTCGGGTGTGACACGATGCTGGTCAAGACCAGCGCACTTGGTGAGTGCTACCGGTGTGACGTGGAGACCCATTGCATCCATGTGTTACATATGATCCATGGATGGTGTGGTCGAGACCCGGACACCGGGAGACATTTTCCGGGATCACGAGGAGACCTTGTTTCTCCGTGCCTCTTGCATGATGTTTGATACATAGGTGTATGATTGACTTCTTGCATGGTCGAGACCCGGGCAGTTGGTGGGATACACCATTGTCACGAGGAGACCATGTGCTCTGGTATGCTTGATTGGTGCTCGCCATGGTTGGTTTTGCGAGCCATCCTATCCTGCCTTTGCTCAACTATTGTGGTGTTGACGGATGTGTCAGCCAAGGGGAGTTTTGGTGTGTGTGGCTTCTACCCGTCACAAGCCATGGCCGTGGCAGCTACAGGTGAAACCCGGAGCTGATGGTGAGCGGCGGCCGCATTGGAGATCGTGACGACCCGACGGGACTCTGAATCATCATGGAACTTATCCAGCAGCTACGACATGACAGGTGTGATGCAGATGATGTGTCCTTACACCGTGACTGGCTGGTTTGCCGTTGTTGGAGTTTTCTCAGTGGTCGAGACCCACGCACCCGGTAGCTTGTACCAGTGCGATGAGGATACCTGCAACTTTATGTGTGCTTCCTGTCATGGAAAGCACACGCTGACGCCTCGGTACTGCACTCGTATATTTATGGGTGCTCTTAGTGCAGTTCAGAGTGTTCCAGAGTTTTCTTAGTGGACAGGCCATTTTGGCCAATTTCCTTGTTTTTTCTTGCTATTTGTGTCTGGATGATGCAAACCCAGCTTGCATGGGTCCGTTTTTTAGAGCTCATCGTTCTGCACGTTCTGGTGCAGACAGCGGTTGGTTTTGACACCTAAGCACTAAGTTACAGCAAAAACTGTGGTTTGAGGCCAATTTGAGCAGGTACAAAAATACCGCCGCCCCTAGCGACTCTAGGTGGCCAGCAACTATTTTGGCTGATTGTTGCTTAGTTGTCATTCTCTCTGCATGTGTTTATTAATGGAAGCACATTTGACACGGTGTCGTGTTGTCTAGCCAAACCCTTGCCATTTCACATCCGACCTACGTTGATGTCGTGAGCTGACTGAGCGCTGACGCCCAGTCAGTGGCAAGCGTGCTAGGAAGCTTCCTAGAATCTTCTCAGAGGGATGCATACCAAGGGGCAAAGTGGAGAGATTCGATTGTGTGCAACAAAGAGTCGATTTCACGATCACGTCTCTCTTCCATGCATTGAAATTCATGACGCAAGTATTGGAGAGAAAACCTCTGCAGCGAGAGGCTCGCCCCTGTTCTTGTCGCTAAGCCACACCCACTGATCATCAATTGTGGGCATATGAGTGGATTGTGGGTCAGCTCTCTCTTTGGCAAGATGGGGTCCAAAGGGGCGGTCGGTGTAGCTTGTCTCCACCATTAGGTAAGGGAGCCTCAACCAAGCATGGGTTTCTAGTATTCGAGGTGTAACCAACAAAGGAACAGCTTGTGGTGTTATTGCCGTTGCCAGATAAGACAACCCAATGCAAATGGGAGGGGAAAAGAAGAATATGCGGCATCTTGAGAGAATTGAAGCCGGATGTTGTAGCAGCATACAGTATTGCTATTAGAACCTCAGAACTAATGGTATGAAAAGAGATTCGGTATTGGGTGCAAGAGCTAAAGGTGGGAGAGCAAAGCTAGTCCAACATGTAGAAGAGAGGCACTGTGAGAGAAAAAGCAAGGACTAGGGAAAGAACTAAATGCTCCTGCTGAAGCCTTGGGGAACACTATGCTGAAGGTAGCTGTGGTGCAAGATGCACGCGCAATGCGAGCAGGACATACTTGGGCTAGAGAAGTAAGCTGATCTTAGATTGAGCGGCAAGCAATACAGTTGCAATGATGGTACCGAAACTTTGGCGGCGACGTCAATGCCAGATTGCGTGACGTCAGAGCTGCCTCAAAGGTAAGAAGAAATCAAAGATAATGATATGCAGTCGACAGGCGTCCCGGAGCTTTATCCGGCAAGCGACAACACTGGTAGATGATGCTAAACATGCAACAGCATATAGGAGTCCCACACAAAGAGCACCATGCCGGTAAGGAGAACCATAGCTCATTGCTCAAGAATTTAGTTGCAAAGTAGCGAGGGAATGGAATATAGAGGGCGAGAGTTGGTGATTGTGGTGCCGACTGGACAAGAGGCACAGCGACATCACATCAGCACTCGGGTTTGAGTCCGACCTCTCGACATAAAGCCAAAGGTGGCTACTCATCGTGACACATAGCTAGCCTGGTCGGGTGGGCCCCTAAGGATGAGCACCCGGCTAGTTATGACAATCCCATCTCCCACAAAAGACATCAAGATGGCCCTGGCATCCCAAACTTTCAAAGGGTCGGAGCTCCCATGAACAAGAGTACATCAAGGGGTAAGGAAATCATGTGGCCATTGCCCACTACTTGGAAATTGTGCTGCCGATGGGGTGTAAGAGGTCCACCAAGTGAATCTCCACCTTGTATTGGAAGCTTTAGAACAGTTACCCACTTAGGCTCCTGTGCACAATGTGGTATGAAAAGCATGTGAAGCAACACGAGGGACATTAGAGGTGTGATTGGTTACAACTCAACCACTGACACTAACAACGTACAGGGAGGCCTGAACATTTCAAGAGGACCATCTTTTTCAGTCTCTAGAGGATCTTTGCTTCTACAGAGTCCCCTCAATTTGGGGCTTGAACAAGGGGGGTTAATAGCATGAACTTGAGTGTTCCCATGACTTCTTTTTGCAACTCAACTCAACATCTGCACTAAATAACTTAGTTTTGTTTTTGACGTTCTATGGTAAAGATGTCCAATGCACGACACGCTACACAACTTCACACCAAGTAGTTCCATATTTCCTGGGCTGCCTCTCGCTCGCCCATTTCCCTCGTCTTGCTCATCTTGTGAGACGAGGGATGAGGCTAAAGATGAAGGCTAGAGAACATCAACCTCAACCCGGGAGGCTTCGCAGTTTCCTCGCCACAAATCGAGATACTTCGAAGTAGGTGGTCAGTCATTCACCTAACCAGCAGTTGGTAATCCAGCCGGCTGAACGTAAGCTGCCCGGCGGCCAGCCCTAGCCGTGGTGAGGGGTGGCTGTTGACGGCCCCGTACTTTTACAAGGAAGGAGGGCTGACCTGGCCCTCATGCTTCATCCCTTCCCACTCATCTTGAACCTTATGAGATTATGCTTGACAAGTAGGAAAGCGAGGCAGTGAGGCTTCACCATTGCAGAATAACTTAAGTTTTTTATCACCAGCTAAACATGGACACATGCAAGGAACTTTCACCCAAGCTGCAACTTAGGTCAAAACTTCTAGAGACCTCCTCCCTTCAGACTGGAGCATGCACGTGATAACGATGTTAGACGCCCCTGACCTCCTATGGTTGTCTCTCCATAAATGATGCAAGTCAGGAATATTGTTTACTATTTTTGCACTTGGGTGTTGCCCCATGGAATGCGCTGACCTATACAAGCTGCAAGATCGCTCTATAACTCATTGACCACCATAACGGACAAGAAAAATCCAGGCTCCTATGAGTTATGGTAAGGTCTACGAGTAGCCGCATGGAGGAAATATTCCCTTGCGACGATTGACCAGAGTCTATGATCTTGGAGCTCTAGTAGGGAAAGGACCTCGTGTTGGTCGTCAGCATCAAGAACAACCAGTGGTGGTTGAATGGTTCCTTTTGCCGTGCATACAGCCAGTAGGCTCGCATGAAGAGCTTCATGTATCTTCATTGTCGATGGAAATAGTAGTCAATATGCCACGGGCACGAATTCTGCAACAATAAAAAATGAAACAATCCATTTTGCAAGAATGTTTTACATCCTTGGTGACTTCAACAGATTATCAATTGTGTTGTGCAGTACCTTGCCACTGATGTCAGAGTAGACCACGCTATGACTTTTGTAAGCATGCCGTAGAGCCACATGAATTCTTCAATAACATGTTTTCTGGGTTGTATTCTTGAGTCGTCTTTAGCTATAGTTATCATTGTGTATTCTTTAACGAAAAAATTACCCTGGGTGGCACACTAAAAACCGATGAATCGTGTCTTGCGATGCCTGGTTCGGTTCCACGGTGTCATGGAGTCGACGCACATAGCAGCCTACGAGGGGGGCTGCGTGGATTTGCCGTGATGTGAGATTTGATACAAAAGTGATAAAATGAGAGCAATGTGAGGACATTGAGCCTCCATGTGTGAGGCCACCTTTTGATGAAATAGTCAAGTGTTTCCGATTAAAACTAATGATATGCAAGTCTGTACCTGAATTCGTGAATTAGTCCACAAAAAAACAACTTGTATTGAAATCATGTGGCACTATAGGTAGTGTTTGTTGTTGGATAGTCGCTTGAAGACAACCATTTACCTATTGTAGCAAGGAGTTTATGAGGACGATAGCGGATGCAAAGCACTATTATGAAGGAATAGTGCCACTAGTTCAATGATTTCTCCACCACAAACTTTGTTGGTGCTCTGTTGGTCGTCTGACATGCGTAATAGACATCAAAGTCTGCCAGCAACACAATAATGCTCAGACCTAGATGATCTTGGTCACAATCATCATCCCCTCATCTTTGTCTGAAATGGGTACTGTAGGCTGCTGCTCACATCCTTGGCAGATTCACATCCTTTCAACTTGGTTATACTAGTGAACCGACCATAGAGTCTATGGATCTCATCCAAAAGAAATGTTTAGTAACCTCATATTCACCAAGTGGGTGTACCATGGTCACAATCCATCCCTTCCAAGTTTCAAACAACATCTCTTCTAGTATTTGTTCCATGTAATTGTGATTGAAGACTTGCAAATCACACCCCGTGATTCCATGAATGGAACAAGTTTGAGATTTTTTCTCTTTCATGTAATCGCATACAAGGGTTCTATTCCAAAAGTTTTCGATACCTTTTTCTACCAAGAAATCCTTCTGAAGTAATTGTAATCTTCATCAAGAGATAGTAAACATGCACCAATTTGAAGCAAGAACACATTGGAGAACTTGTCTCAAGAGTACGTCTTATGACGTGTCTGTCCACTCACAACAGAATCTGTTGCTTCCATGTCTATTGTATTACGTACATTGCGTACTCCCAATAAAGAGAGATTTTCCATGTGCCTTTTGGGCACTTGTATCTTCCTCATACAAGACATTTGAAAAGCAACCGTCAGTATATGCCATGATAGTGACATCCACTAAGGCATTGTCCTTGCGTTCGGAAATGCACATCAATTGAACCTTCCTCATTGTAATCTTCCAGGTGAACATAGTTCAATTCAACTACACTGGAGTGGAAATATTTGTTCATCCGTGGATGAAAACTCGTCTTATTCAAGACTCTGCTTGACCTATCAAGGCTCTTCAAGATACCTTGGAGAAGTTTTGGTTGTGATCCCCGAGGGAGATCAAAATTGATTCAAGGAAATTGGTTGGAGGCTCAATTTCTAGATCAATGTGGAACAATGGGTTTCATGCCATTCAGTGACATTTTCAAAATCCATTCACATGTTTCATTGGAAAAATGACGTACGTTACAGGTGGATTGTGTGAATGTCATCTCAACTCGTGAGATGAATAAAACGTGTCTACAACTTCAGGCTATGAATGTCATTCCTCAAGGCCCTCAACGATTCCTTTGCATCAACAGTTTAACATGATTCACTCATCGTTTTGGTTGGTTCCAACGTTGAATTTGAGTCGTTATGCGATCAAGCGGACCACCCGGACGTGGGTGCCAACATTCGGCTACCGTTAAGGTCACGAAATTTTAATTTGTCTCCACGATCATAGGCGTCGGGTGCAAATCCTAGACCATGAATGATCCCATCTATGTCGTAGTTGGTTTGTAGAAACTGTGAGATCATACTCATAACATGGAAACCCAACAATGAGAAATGGTGTCGCTCGTTCACCAATAGTAGCTTAGTTACTATCTTTCTAGCTGTTTCTGACCGCGCGACTGCGTTTGCTGCGTCAGGATCGTGGTGTGGTCCGATTTTGAGGCAAAACAGACGACGCCTGGGTTTTGGGCTGTCGGGTGTCTGGCATGGCTCATTGAGAAAACCCCGCCTGCCAGAGAATAGGTCTAGGACTATATTCTGATTGGCTGGTTAGCTGAGTAACAAGTTTTACACTAGTGGGGGGGAGCTATAACCTGGAGGGGTCTCCCATTGTTGCTCATTCTTCATTCCTAATCAGTCACTTTCAGTTTTCAGCTGCTTTTTGACGCTGACATTGGGGCGCGCATTTCTGAGTAACGAATTAGAGCTTCAAGACTTAGTCTCCACAGCAGCAGACTGAGGGGGCAGCAGACTTAAGCAACTAGCGTGGAAGTCTACACGCTACATCAACAATGCTACTGCCCCAACATGCTGCCTAGTTTTCCTTTTCAGCCATAACTCTTCGCTGGTATTTTCCAGCTCTTTTTGACGGCGTAACTTTGTTCGTAGCATCGGTATTATGGTATGGTCCAGTTTTCAGGCAAAATGGACGACACCCGGGTTGTGGGTTGCCGGCCGTCTGGCAGGGCTCACCAACAAAACCCTGCCTGCCAGAAAATAGGTCTAGGACTCTTTTCTAATTGGCTGATTAGCTGAGTAACAAGCTCTACAAAGCTGGGAGGGGGAGCTAGAACTTCGAGGGGTCTCCCGTTGTTGTTCATTCATTGCTCCTAATCAGTTATTTCCAGTTTCCAGCTGCTTTCTGGCGCTAACACTAGCGCGTGCATTTTTGCATAACAAACCCAGAGCACCCAAACTTTGACTCTGAGCAGCGGACTGAGGGGGAAGCAGACTTAGCAACGAGCGTGGAAGTCAGTACGCTGCATCAAGAACGTTGCTTCCCCAACCTGCTGCCTAGTGTTTCGAGCTTGGTATGAGAGCCAGAGCGTAGCAGGAGTAGCAGAAGACTGGCGTAAAGGTGCCAGACAACGCCGGCGGACCCCCATAAGCACCGGTGCAGGGGGAATGCTGCCAGATTGTTTTCCGGCAACATTGACCAGCCTGGTGGCTGCGTAAAAAATTTCCCCATGGCCACTAAGCCAGCGGAAATGCTGCTGAATGTTTTTGACATCATTGACCCCCACGCGTGATGCAAGGATATGAGCGGCTAGCGACGTCAAGCATTGCGACAACGACACACGTCGACCACGTGTGATCGTGTTGCAAACAGCCACAATGGTAGGAGCTTGCAAAAGGAGCAAGCAATGGCATTAGTACCCTACGGAACCTATGCTCAGCAGCAGCAGCTGGTAGCAACAGCAGCTCATAACAGCTTATAGCAGCAACAGCCCGCAGCGGCTTGCAGCAGCAGCAAGGCGTAGTACAAAAAAAAGAAAGAGCACCCGACGGGAGCAATAGCAACAGCGAGAAGCAGCCAGTAGCGAGCAGCAACAACATTCGCCAGCAGTAGCTAGTAGTAACCTGTAACAAGCAGCAGCAACAGCAGATGCAATAGCAGTTGTAGCTCGCAAGACCAGCCGTTGCAGCTGGAGCTGCTCGTGGCCGGCTATGTGCAACGAGCTACGAGCAGCGGGCTTGCTGCTTGCGGCCCACAGCAAGCAACGGGTAGCGAGCAGCCAGATCGCTGCTTGCTACTCACGGCTCCCAGGGAGCAGTAAGCTCGCTATGCAACCAAGCAAAGAAAAAGAAATGGAGAACTGGAAAAAATTCCCCCACCCATAGGTGCTTTTGCAGCTTCTGCTGCTGCCATCACGAGCGCTGTAGCAGCACGCAGCAACCCAATAGCAATAGTAGTAGCGGCTGCTGCAGCTACAATTGCAGCAGTAGTAGCACCAGCAAAGTCAGCAACACCACGAGCAATAGCAGCTGCAGTAGCAAACCGACAGTAGTAGCAGTAGCAGCAGCAGGAGCAACGGCAACAGGAGCAGCAGCAGCTTCAGAAACACCAGCTAACATCCTATCGGTGATACAACAGCGGCTTCAGCAATAGCCAATGCTGACGTTAGCAACGTTTCAGCTGACGTCACTACTAACGTAAAAACAAACAACAATCATGTAGATAACGTAGCAGCAACTACTGAAGTCAACCACCTCAGGCTACATCACTGCTAACGTCAGCTACTAATTTTGTAGAACAATGGATGAAATCATGTCACCAACGTGACTCAAGTGTTTCTTTATGTTAACTTCCATAACATGTTCACTTGCCAAGTGATTACAGGCTGAAGGTTTCATCCTCAAAATTCATTTGTGTTTTAAATGTGGTTGATCACGTCATACACCAAAAAGTGGCTTTTGACGTCTTTGACCACCACACTATGGTGCCTCTAATTGTTAAGGACCCATAGAAGATGCCTTGCTCCTTATCAACGCATCCACAAGCCCCCTCATAGATCATCCTCTTGAAAGATCATTTCTTTGTTATTCTCTTTTTGTCCTTGTCTTTGGACATGGTTGTTGATACAACTCGTGTACCTTTCTATCTTTGGCACCAATTGGATACAATGATTTGTATCCACCACATACAAAGTGTAAGGTGCATGCCTTCAAGCACTTACCCCGTAGCGTGTGACATGTACATGAAAAGGGAACATGATTTCATCCTCCTTGTTTAAAATCAAGGTGTTTACATCGGTGCTCACCGTTTCATGGCATAGCCATAACATGGCTTATCCCTGAGCCAACTCTTGAAATGATCACGTTCCATCAAGTGTTGTCTAACATGGAAATCATCATGTTTCTTTTATAGCCATTGTCATACACTCACCAAACAACTTGTTTGGTCTTATGGTGGATCCATCTTCATCTAAGGCATCTACTGACGCTGGTTATCTGATTTCACAACACTTCTGTGATCATCAATCCTTCAAGCTTCTTTGCTACTTTGACGTTGCAATCGATGCACCAAGAATTGGAGGACCAGTTCTCTGTGCATGCCGTGCACATGGCCAATGTACCATGGTATGGGTAACACACCTTTCCATGTGTAAGGCATGGATCACCTCGTCCATAGCCATGGTTCTTAGCGTCGTCAACGACCAGTGGACAATGTGTTTGTGCCATGAATTATGAGTGGTCCCCATAGGTGACATGTATGGTGTCATCTCGTATTAAGCATCTTGTGCCCTATTGACCATATGTGTGGTCATGCCATGGTCATATGTAACTAATTTTAGTTTTACACAACATGATGTTGTGCATGGTGTAAGATCAAGCGTGGCCGACTTGGCATCTCTACACATATCGGTCGTGATTATTGTGGAATCCTTCCTATGTTGTGGTCTAATTTCAAGAAATACATCCTCAAACAACTTATGTCCACTAGTTCAAACGTGCCAAAACTTCTATTAGAGGGATGTCATTTTGGGTACTGCTATTGGCAGATTCACCAAGTGGTGACACATTTGATGAGCGTGTAAGTAACCAACTCATGCAAATGAGGTGAAGTGATTGGCACCGTTGGTGCCTAACACGGCCATCTACTATTTGCTAACCACTTGGGGTATGGGTTTGTCTCCTCACACCCATGTGTGATGTGTTCCAAGATAAAATCCAATTCCCTCAACAAAAAATCCGAACCTTACCATTGTCGATTTGTCAGAACATTCTTCAAGGATCAAAGCAACACCACTAGCACATTTGCACGTTGCATGTAGAAGCATAGATTGTATGCCTTTCTTTGGTGGAATTGAATGGCAATGAACCATAACCTACTACACATTTTACGTGCTTGGTTTAAGTCAGCTCTTAACCTCAATGGTGTATGTTTGACACCATCACCTTGTGCGGTTGGTACAACCGCCAGTTGTATGTACCATTTCTTCAACACTCTACTCTAGTGGTGTGTTCATTACTTGTGGCATTGGTGCATTCAGCACTTGCATGAACTTTCATCTGACACCTGTGTTGATATTGAGATCTTCACTCTTGTCACGTGTGGAGTTGGTCTTCATAGTATTTTTGGAGTTGGATTTTGTGGAAATGGAAAACTCGGCATACTAGAAGTACAATCGCCACGTTGGTCACGTAAAATTCACCTTTTTTAAAATGTGCAATCGACTCTTGTCTCATTGGCAACCATTCTGGTGCCATTGGCACTTACATTATTTGATACTTACATTAAGAGTGCGGCTGATACGTTTCCCATCAATGCAATGAGTCGATATGCCATGAGCTACATGAGGCATGTATGATGCCTTTTGCATGTGTACAATAAAGAATTCGCCTTGATATACAATACTCTATTATTTTTCAGAAACATTCAGAAATCTACAAGACCATAACTCACTCTCGGATGAAACTGTTTTGTGTGTGTGCGGTCATCATCAACCATTCCTTGGCTTCTTCTTTAGTATGTTCGCATGGACTACCCACAAACAAAAGAAAACCCGTTAGTCCAAGCCTTTCTGGTTATACCCAATGTTGAGGGTGCTTCAATAACTTAGGTATTGCCGGTGCTAAACGTATCGCACATTTTTTTTTTTTTTCAAGTAAAATGTTTTCACGACGTGTGTGTTGGAAGTTGGTTGGGGCAGGGGGTTAAACCTGCACTAAACTTTGGACATGCAGTAGGCTGCTAGTCTAGTAGATTCACGAGACCTTGTCTGTCTACAATGCAGCAGAATATTAGGCTGGATCTGTGTAATCAGTTTGGTGCTTTGTGCAAAACAGCACTTGACAAGTAATACACACTCAACTATGGACAGCGACTGGAACAACTTCTCTAGGTGGTACCCTTTACCAAGTTTTGTACTTTTCCATAGGATAAGCTCTGGCCTTAGCTCCGGCTTTCCATCTTCAGCTTCACTATACTGGTGCAGACAGGTCCTCTTTGTATGAAGTAGCTGCAGCTGAAAAAGGAGCAGCTGAAAAAGCTAAATCCTAAGGTAGAAGCTGAACTTGAATGCGGAACAACTCCAAGCGTTGGACCATGGCCTGACGTATATCAAGTAGTTGTTGATGAGCGATTGGAACTCAAATCCTAAGTAGTCTTGAGACTTGTTGGCCTTGTGGCCGTTGCAGATGACGAAGGGGTATGTGCCCTTTCGGTGATGTAAGGAAGTCCCTCTTGCTGAAGAGGTACATCTGAAGGTGGCCTTCAATTGAAGCTCTCTGCTGATGTGGCAAAACAATGGCCTTCTGTGGAAAAAGTACCCCATAATGGCGGGCAAGAGCTAGGGTGCTATAGGCCATTCCCAAAAAAATCTTGCATCGCAAGCTTGAACACGAATCTTGAGGACGGGAAATGTTGCTGAAATTGCCGCTCCGTACTTAGCCAAGTTTCCTTAGAGAATTTGATTGGTGAACCTTACATTGATCGACCAATTTCTAACAGTGTGAAACCATCCATGTCTCCTTTTTCAGTGGATTTTGAACGTTTTGTGGAAAATCTTCTGCTTCCATTTTCATCCTTTAAATTCTTGGAAAACTTTAGATCTAATGATAGAGTTCTCCAACTAAATTGGAGAATTTGATAGTTGTTTTCAACATTGAACCCATGACCAATAAGGCCAAAATCCGGGCTCAATCGAGAAAATTAGCCTCGTTTGGCACCAAGACATTTCTATATGACAAAATTTTGGAGCCCAGTCTTAGCTTCAAACTGGTTCTCATGGGGCCAAAAACAGTCACCAAATGCAAGAATTATTCTTCAATTCATGTGGGATTCATTGGGTTCTATAGACAAAGTATATCTGGACAAAAAGGGGTGTTCTCTTTGCGTGTACATCTGTAACCTTGGATCTCTTATCCACTACAAGTCTCACTACCAGGTGTGTTTCTCACACTTGAAGAACGTGGCAAGGTAGGAATGAATACATTTGATTTTGACTCTATTAGGCCACATCATCCAACAAAGAGGGGAGGACAGAGGAAACTTCCTTGCCTCCTTAGGTCATGGGCCCGTGTGAGAGGGAAAAGAGGGAGGGAAGTCCTCTGGCCTCCCCATTGGTCCATCACCTTTGTGAGAGAAGGGGAGAGGGAGGGTCACCTCCACTTCTCCTCCTTGGGCTTTTGGCCCTCACAAGGGGGGGGGGGGAGAGGGAGGAATGGCTCCCCTCTTTCCCTCCATAGGCGAGTTACAATGTGAGGGGAGGGGGACAAAGACGCCTCTTCTCCTCTCCCTTTGGCTATCGGTCCATGTGAGAGGGGAGAGAGGAGAAAGAGGGGAGATTTCTCCCTCTCTCCCCCTTTGGGCTGTCGGCCAACGTGAGAGGGGGGGAGGATATCAACCCCTCCCCTCCCCCTTAGCACCGTTGGCACAATGGTCAGGAAGGAGAGGTGTTGGTTTTCCCTCTCCTCCCAATCACCACCATCGGTGCCACGGACGAGGGGGAGAATGGGGATTTACCCCTCACCTCATCCTTGACGTTGCCGGTGCCATGGACTAGGGAGAGGGTGTGGGGCTCCCCCCTCGCCTCCCCCTCGGCACCATCCGTGCCTTGAACAAGGGGGAGGGGGGCTTCTTCCTCTCCATCCCCTTGGCATTTTTTATACCACGAACAAGGGAGAGAGGAGGACCCCAACCCTCTCCTTTCCCTTGGCACCGTCGGTGCCATGGAAGAGGGAGAGAGGAGGCTCTTCCCTCTCCTCCCTTTTACGATGTCCACACCAAGGACGGGGGGAGGAGAGGAGGGCTTCTCCCTCTCATCTCCCTCGGCACTGTTAGCGCCATGAAAAGGAGGAGGGGAGGACTATCTCCTCACCTCTCCACTCGAGCTCTCAGTTTGAGTTGTGGTGTGGTTGTAGTTCATCGTGATAGGACGAGCAAGGACGGTGCTTGTCGGTAAGGCAGCGTTTGGTGTCCCGGCCACTGAGCATTTGGAGGCATTTTTTCAGCCACCGGTGCTTGAAATTTTTTGTTTGTTTGTTGGAACTGAGCGCATGGAGCTCTGAGCTCCTGAAACTAACTCCACAAACTGGACGGTATTTCTCTCATCGTAAACTGGGTCGACGGTGGAAACTTTCAGTTGATGAGGAAATCTAACGCAAGCGTGAAGCCAAAATGCTTCTATTTTCCCTCTCCCGGAAGTGTTGGCTCATATTCCAATGAAACAACATGAGGCCATGTTAAGGCTTACTATGGAACCAAAACATAGGTCCTTACAATAGTCATCTAAGGAAGGCGCATGAATGATCACCTCAACCATTTTCTATAAGACGCATCGCACGAAGAATATGCATGATTGTCACAGGACAGGGATGTAAAACATCCATCCTAATCCTACTCATCACATGTGGCAACTCTACATGGAAACATGACCCTGGTGTCCCTTACGAGTGGAAGAGGGGTGGCGTAATGGATCTTCCATAGCAACAATCCTCCTACCTCAAATCTTGCCATAAGGCATTTTGCGGGCTAGATTGGAACTAGAATCTGACCCATGCATGTTTTTCTGGGTCTTGGCTTCTTAAAACATGAGCCTCAAGAATGAAAAGTACACGATAACTATTGAATGACCATTACTTGTTGTGAAATGGGTCCGCATGTTACGTTTGAAAGTGAGATATCATGGTTCTCAACTAGACGTTTTGCCATGATCATCTTCACAGGTTGTCACTCCGCAAACAATGGCCTCCATAGTTCCTACTTCAAATCCCCAAGAGACGAATCCCATGTTTTCTTTTTCTAGTTTTGACTTGCGCATCCATCAAATCCAAGAAAGCTATCTTTACCTCCGCAGTAGTGAACATGTGGCTAGTTAGTGGTTTTCTCCAATCTCTACCCCCAACTGTTTGGCTACATGTTTTCCCCTGGATGGTTTCTTGCACTTACTACGTCCTTATGAATGTACCCCCCCTAAGATTTCCATTATTGTTGCACATCATATCATTTCTTTGTCACCCCCCCTCTTCCTTCCCTCGATCAGAATTGAACAATTGCATTCACCACATATATTGTCTAGCTTCCCACAAGTCTAGTAGTGACGTTGATCTTGTTGATTGATGGCGTCAATCTCCATTGGAAACCAATGTTTTCGTCAATTGCGAATTTCCTCTGCCATGATAAGAATTGTGACTTTGGGGTGGCTAGCTGTTGGATTCCTACATCTGAGCATCATAGTCGATGCTGTCAATGCCATTGACTGCTGCAATCAATCGCAGAAGTTCGTCCTCGATGCCAAAAAACTGTAATTGCTCATAGAATGTCTCGTTGATGGTGTTTTTGTAGTAGAAACAGAGTTCCAGGGGACAAGGTCCCTACCAATGATGATTTTGTGGAAACACTGTGTATTCTCAGCCAGGCCAGACTGCTGATGCAGGCATTGAAGCCTATATTGTGCCTCAGACTTCTCATTTAGCTGCCCAAAGAAAGCAAGGGCAGCGTTCGCAAAGTCGTTTCAAGTGAGTGAGCCCTGCCACATCTGATTTATCAGCTCAAGAGGTAGTACGCCTATATACGACGATTTGAGAGTGGTCGTGTGGGCCGCTGATTTGGCACCGCCAGTCTCCTACTATTATTGGATGGTCTTCATATCGAACCACCAACTAAAAGCCCCGCCATGTGAAAGCGAGGCCACAAGGTCAATTTTCTTCTTGTTGTTGTTTAGCCTAGCAGCGGTTAAGTACACCCCCAAACTCGTTAGCCACATCCTGACCATCGGTCCATTGGAGTTCGCGAGATCGTACAGCTCGGGGAGTGCCGTCCAAATCTGAGGTTCACTCGAGAGTTGTAACTTTTTCTGAGTGAGCACTGCTTCGCACGCACGAGAAATCCGAATCTCCTCCATCGCCATTTTGAGTTGTTGGAGCAGATGGGTGTTTGGTACAGATCTTCATTTATTCGGGCCTGCTGGCCGGTCCCTCCCATTCTGCTAGGTGTCAAACCGACGGACAACAGCAAAGACAAAGGGTATGTCGAGCACGAGGGGTCTGTCATCAGGTTGGCCGTCGGGTTCGTTGGTGTTGCGCGAAAGCTGCCGCTGTTTTGTATTTATTCTTGAGAGTGTCTGTGTTTGTGTGCTGCTCATCCACCATCACCGGAGTGTTCGCCAGTGACTGATGCTAGCCGCTCGTTGTGCTCGCTCGGTTCACTATTGTTGTTGCAATTTTTGCAATCTTTTGAACTGCGGAGATGCGTAGAAGACTCGTGCGAGGTTGTCGCCGGCTAGTTATTGCGCCGGTTCCTCTTGCCGCTACGCTATGATACTAAGTGTTACACCTTGTGGAATGTAGGTGGTTCAGAGGGATGAGGTGCCAGACAAAAGACGATTTGAGGATTTGGGACAAATGGACAATTTGGGACCTAGCAGCACGCACTTTGATGACAAGTGTCGAGTGCTTCGAGCACATACATACAATGAAAAGAATCAGAATGAGGCATATGTTGGTTCCTCGGGGCTCGAGTTGAGCGATTTGTGCGAGGTCGCGCCGTGAGTACCTACTTCAAGAAGCTTCAGCAAGGAGTTGGGGGGCTTTGAGAATATCAAGGCGTGCTCTTACAAAATTGTAGCTTTGTCGAGAGGCCCGAATAGTATTCAAACGTTGTCATGGTTCATGACACTTTTGTCGCCCATTTCGGAACGTGGTCAAAGCTGTCAAAATGTTATTGAACGGAACACCTGAGGTCTGGGCAGGTGAAAAAAATGCCCTCGGTCGGTCAGCGTAAAAATCTTGAAGTGTTGCGCGGTGGGCCACTCGTGGATTTGAGGGCCTTGTGTATGTCAAGGACGTAACACCTCCATGGTAAACCATAAAAGCAACCCTCATGAATTTTGTTTGCTTAGAATTTTGGAGTGAGACTCACTCCTCACGAATTGAAAAGTTGTTTTTTCCTAATATATTCAAATATTTGAGAGAAAATGCATGGATACCTGCATCACTAGTCCACCTACATAACAAAGAAACTAAGTAAAAGAGAACCACATCTTGAGATTTTCAATTCATTGGTTCCAGTATTATTTCTAGCCATTTTATCACTACATAATTTTAAAGGATCGAAGATTTATCCTCCTCCAACTTTTAAAAAAGTTTGAATTAGATTCTGCATGAACGAGTACAAACATCTTGGCGTTCTTGGTGCTGAAGTAGGGCAACACTGCCTGGTTCAGTTATGAATGGATTCGATGAAAATTAAATTTCTTGATGGAAAATTTAAATGAATTATTGAATCGTTTTTGTTTTTCTGAGGGGCTGAGCTCAACTCCTGGGTGTCTTTTTGTGCTGATACAGTCGCCCCCCCTCTTTACGGAGCCCTGGACCCAAAAATACTTTCGCAAGACGTCTAGATCAGGTCCTAAGGAACTCCGATAGATGCAGCTGTACGCTTTCGAGGTGGCGTCAAGGCGAAGTTACCCACGAAAGACGCAGCCTCTGAGGGTGTCATGAGGGAAAGGGGGACTGTGATCGAGGAAGGGGCCAGTCACGTGTTGGGTTATCTGTTCTCCTCTTTGTACTCAGCGGAAGTTGCTGGATTCCCTCTCGCTTGGAGGGATGAAGTGAGACGCATGCGCATTTCTGGCGCCGGCGTCCTCCGGGAGCTTCGTCTTGCAGTCTCAACGGCGCTCGCGCTACTTGTGACTGCCACTGGGCTTGGCGCGGAACGTCTCTAAGGAGGGAGGGATAGACGGGAGTAGGAGAGAGTGGGGGAGGGAGAGCGCGATGCACACGGCAGTCGTCCTCGGAAAAGGATCATCGCCCCCTCCTTGCCCCGATTCTCCCCCCAACCCCACCACCCCCATGCCTGCGCCCTCATCCTCACTCCCTCCCTCCGCCCCTCATCCTCACTCCCTCCCTCCCCCATCATCCTCACTCCATCCCTCCTCCCCTTATCCTCACTCCATCCCTCCTCCCTCACACTGATCGCCTTCACTTTGCACTGACCCCGTTCCTCCACCCCGGGACAGCAGCAGCCGTTTCCTTCGGAGCGTCGCTCCAGCCACTCGTACGAAGGTTCGCGCCACGGCCGTGGGGCGGCGGGCTTGGCTGCAGCTGCTGCCGGCGTTGCGGCGGCAGTGGGCTCAAGGGTGGTGGCAGGAGCGGAGGCGGGATCGGCGGCACATGCGGTGGGATCAGCACGACAGGATGACGCCAGAATGGGTGGTGCACACGAGCATGCTCATGCTACAGGTTGGCTCAATCCCAATCGCTTTGCACTGGTGCAGATTGGGCCTGTGCATGGGTGTGTGTATGGGCTTGTGCATCGGAGTGTGCATGGGTGTGTGTATGGGCTTG
>SZWC01006476.1:102004-116056 GCA_023375785.1 Penium margaritaceum
ACACACACACACACACACACACACTCACAAACACACACACACACACACACACACACACACACACACGAGTTGCACAAGATTTGCATAGCTATCCTTGCTGCGGGAAAATCTGGCAGCATGAACCCTGCAATGGGAATACCTGGCCAATTTGCGGCGCCCAAAGCACATATGTAAGGATTTGAGAGTTCTAGAAGTACGTTATGCCAGTTGTAGAGAGTACAAGAAAAGAGCAGCATGCAAGATTTGGGAAGTCAAGCCCGGATGACTAAAATTCCACATGAAAAATTCACAATTGCTCCCCTCACTGTGTCTCCTCCATGACAATCCCTCTTGGTCGATATGTCAACTCGACGACCCAAACGACAGTCTCATGCATGAGAGGCCAGCCATTCTACAGGTCACAGTGTATGGACAACAGACGACACAACACCAACAACCCCCTATGACCCGACGACAAAATGCACGCACATGCGTGTGAAGACAGCCAGTGTAGACAGAGTATCAGGGAGAAGAAAAGACTTCAGATTGAAGTGTGGATGGACAGAGTGCACAATGAACAAATCAACGAGGAACATCATGCAGGGAAGAGATACCAACCGCATACCATCAGTCTTGAACTTGCGACTGTTGAGAGCCTTGGTCCAGAAATCAGCACGCGGTTGTATATGTACACAGACAACCTGGAATTCACTGGATGTAGCTTCTCACGCACAAAATGATGCATGCCACCATGCTCAACAAATGATTTTGATCCAAGGTAATCACAATGCAGGGCAATGCAATGGTGGAGAATCACAATAGATGTGTCAATCTATGGAGCCAGATGGCTTCATACGTGTCTGCACCAAGCACAACATACTGTGCCTTGCAAGAATTTTGTGAAAGACATCCTTGTTTTCCATGACACAACTGTAACACCCTGATCGGCTGGACAATCAGAGCCATGCAAGTAGCCGCTGCCAGTATAGCCATCAACAAGGATGGACGTTTGTGAGAAATAGCACAAGTTAACTAGTGCAGTCATCAAGGCATAGTGGAAAACACAAAGAGTAGCCTCTGGATGCCGCTTGAGCAGACATTGAGAGATCAAGGCCAAGGAATTCATCAAGAATTTGACATCAGAACGGATGGTGGTGGTCAGGTACCAAATAACTCATCATGGAGAGGTAGTAACTAATATCAACAGTTTTCTGCAGCGTCTCAATGGTTAATGACTTGAGAAGCCTCTCACCATCAAGAATCATGGGATTGGAGGTCTTTGGGAGGGAGGAAAGAAGAGAAGCAAACCTCACTTCCAGGCTGTGAACAAAGGCAACCTGGTGAATGAGGAGGATCAGAAATTGTCTGTCGCAATCAACCTCCACACCCAGGAATGATTTTGTTGGCCCAAGGTCCTTCATCTTGTAGATGCCTTGCAGGAGCGTCTTGACCACTTGCACTAACTGAGGGCTAGGAGAAGCAATGAGAAGGTCTTCCACATAGGTCAAGATCATTGCTAAAGGGGTGGAGGGAGGACTGACAAAGAGGACAGGATCAACACCATTGCATTCGTAGCCGCCCTTCTTGAAGATAGATGTGATCTTGGTGTTCTAGTAACAGGGTGGCTGCTTCAAGACATACAATGCCTTTTAGGAAACGCCAGGCTTTGTTAGGTCTCGCAGTGTAACTGGGGTGTGGCTGCTCGAGGAATGAATGCCTCGTGCTTGTTGACCGTGGAGTGCAGGCGCTCGGGTACAAGAACTACAGCTTGGACATGTGTAGCTGTGTCATCGCCTGGAACCGCCATGGTGTCAGCGATGCCGGTCAGGGCAGCCATGAGCCAGAGGTCCGCAGCTTGCTCTGTATCCTCCACGGTAGATGCATATGTAGGGGTGACTGATGTAGGCTCATTTGATGGCGCGGACATAACCGGCACTCGGCTGTCAGCAGTGTGGACCACAGTAATGGCTGCTCCTGTACAGGCCGTCGCTGCTAAAGCATCCACTAGAATCGCCTCCTCCAGCTTTCGGCGCAAGTCCAACCGCCTCCACACTACACCGTGCAACATCCACTTAGTAGCCTCGAGGCGCGTGTACACATCCTCGACGTCTACTGTCGCTACCCGACGACCCGCGGTGTCTACCGTGCTCCAATGTGTGCTCGTTACTTGCAACTCAAGCGTGAGGTCCTGCAGGTGCTTGTCTGCACATGTGATTGCATCCTCCTAGTCGCGAAGCACAGAGTGTAGACGCTCAAGCACAAGGGTAGCTCGACTGCTAGTGCATCAGTTATTGCTCGAGCTGTGTCCTCCGCGATGGCTGCACCTCCACACACAACTGTGGCAGTGGTGTCAGCCATAGCGGACGTATTGGCAACCTCGACGTCTCCTGCCTCTCCGGGTGCCCCCTCTGCATGTGTACCTACAATGGATGATGCTGCGGCTGAAGGAGCGTCTACCCCTATTGTGGCCGTACCGGCTGTTGCAGGGACGACGATCACCGTGGTGTCTACACCAACAAGGGTATCCACTACCGGCCTCCCATCTATGGTAGTGACTGCTACTGCTTCTACTCTCACGATGTCGGTGGCTGCCAACACGCCCACTGTTCGGACGTCTGCTCCACGTATGTCAGCTGTTGTTGCTACTACTACACCACCACTACTGCTACTGCCCCATCTACTACTGTTGCCACACCTGCCTCTGTGGTCGTGGTCTTTGCTATGTCAACTGTAGTCTCCATCTCCATTCCCATCTCTATGTCTGTCTCCAACTCTGTGTTGGACCACTCGTCCACCTCCGACTCCGCGTAGGACCACTCCTTGGATGACTCGTCCTCACTGAGAGTTTCCTATCATGTAGTACCATCCGTCGCATCCCTCACGCACTCTCCGGCGGTCATAAAAAAACACTCCATCCCTCCCTCAAACGACACACCGGTAGCAGCTGAGAAGGGGTGCCGCACCAACCCTGCAACCGGGGACGAGGGAGTCGGCTCCACAACAATGTCTACCACTACTTCTACTATTGCCTACTGGCTACATCCAGCCAAATGTGTCGTCTGCTGCCTCACGTGCCGAGTGCGAGTGCGAGGAGCGCGAGCTAAAGGCACTACCATAGAAGCAGAGGGGTCAGATGTCGGGATGAATCTGACTGAATCTAGGACAGAGCAAAGGGTGTCAGACGTAGTGCTAAGGTCAGGAGGCGTGGCACCGTCATGTGTCACCACTGACGGAGGTGAGGATGGTGAAGAGGTGCATGGGGGTGTTTGTAGCAGCATGGTGGCAACAGCTCGCTCACAGACCATATGGCCTATGAGCTGTTGCACCATGCACTATAGACCTTGCAGCTCAGCACTTAACACTGCCATAGCTCCACTGAGGGGTGCCATGGTATCGGCCGACAACCGTGAAGAAGAAGAGCCGGATGGTGAAGAAGAAGGGCGGGACCGTATCCAAGACGGTCGCCACTCGGCAGGACGCTGGCAACACTGGCACCAGCCATGGTGCCGATCACAACAATAGTAGCAGGCAAAGCCGTTAGACACCTAAGGTGTGTACCACGGTTGCAAACGCCACTGTGGATGCGACGCTTGCCACGCATGCAGTGCCGGTGACCACTATGCCGGCTCCGCTCCCTACCAGACCAGTTTTCTCATCTCCAGAGCTGAGCGCGGGTGAGTGCACACGATAATTGCTCCCGCTCGCACAAGGCCACAGGGGGAGGTGGGTTATCAAAGCAGAGTCTTTCAGACGTACTACAACGTCGTTATGAGGACGGCCACCACCACGCTGGTGGTGCACTGCTGTGTGACTGCTATGCGATTGCTATGCTGCTATCATGCGGCTAACGCAATGTGCGACCTCAAGTCGCCTTCGGTGCTGCTGTTGCTGTCGGTGTTGCCCATGACCACCGTCAACGCCGATGACGGTGGTCCCTGCCACACTTCATGCGGATGGTAAAGCTACTGGTGGTGCAGTTGTGGTTTCGGCTGTTGCTGCTACACCGGTCACCATCACCAACCGATGACTGTGATCCCTGGCAACCTCTTTGTTGCTGTCGTGATTGCCATTGAATGCCAACGGTTGTGGCCTCAAGCCACCTTTCCAGATCTTGCACTCCCCCTTTTCTCCCTCTTTTCTTTTTATCACTGATCACTTCGGTGCCAGTAAGATACCCCTACCTGGGGTTTCTTTCTTGAGGTCCCACTTGTGGACCCCCCTTGTCCTTTTTTTTCTATGTCTGGCTTGACCCTCACCACTGTTGGAAAATTGTGCCCCTTGCCATGGCTGCCGTGGATCGATTCCCTGGTTCGGCCAATGGATTGTAGTCAAACGTATGATCTGATTGCAGATTTGGATTTCTTGGAGTTTCCCATGCAGGATCAAGCTTTGAATTGCTCGATTTGGATGAGTATTCAGAAAGATAGCCCCACGCGAAGGTCGGGTGGTCGGCGGGTGGAATCTGGGTCTGGGTCATGGATGACGGGATAATTCCATTGCAGTGGTTCGATTTCAGGTCCAACGGGCTCCAAAGTCACCATGGCCATGAAAGAAGGGATGCGGATGGTCTCCTAGACCAGGGAAAACTTCCCCCCATGTTGGAGTTCCAGGAAGGGCGCTTCGACAAGCCACCGTGGAAGCGCCTTCCATCACTCCCGTTCGCGGGCATGGTGGGCGGCTCCACCATGGGTTACTTTGACGGCCATAGCAGGGGCTCTACTGCTCCGTTTTGGGCGTACTTGGATGCGTTGGAAAGCTCCGATCATAGGCTATAAGAATCTGATGTAATCATACTAATGAAAACAACAATACCCAATTCGTTTGAGTGCAACTGCTTGTGACTCATTTCTGCCCACTCTAGACTGTGATCCTTGGACTCCACACTCTTCCACCTAGTTGTGCATTGGCTACTGAACCAGCGTCAGCGTGCTCCACAGAAGGCTCAGGCATCCTTGAGGGTGCTACCACTCCTCCTAGGGCACAACCAGGACAGGATTCCTGACAACCACGACCAAGCTCGTCAAGCGAGCTCGCTCGGCGAGCTCCTCGACGGCCCCCCCTTGCCCTTATGGACGAGCCCGTCACAGCAGGAAGCTCCACGGCAGCTTCCTACTACTGCAACGGCAATGAGGCCAGCTATAACTGCCCCCGCGGTTGCTGCATTTGCTCCTACATTTTCTACTACTGCCAATGCTACAGTGCTCTCGACGAAGCGTTGTTGTCGATGTTACTACTACGCACTACTGCTCCTGCCTACTGCGCCGAGTCTACAATTGTTGCCTGCTACTCTTGTTGCGTGCGATGTTATTGGTACGGTTGTGGAGCGTACATGCAGCGGCTCACCGCCACTGCTGCTGCTGCTGCCGCGACTACTGCCTGCCGCTCTTGCTACTACCGCTGCTAGGTACTTCTTGCCGCCACTACAGCTATAGCTACTCGCAGGCACTACTATTTCTACGACTACTGCTGAGGCTACTACCCTCTGTCGCTGCTGCTACAACTGCTTACCCTGCAGCTACTGCTACGTAGAGATGCCAAAAAAAAGGGGTGAGGAAAAGAAGGAAAAAAACAGAGGAACACACAATTGTATAACTACTACAGCCGCAGCAACAGTAGCTTTTGTAGCAGCAGTAACAGTGGTGGGTAGAGTTGCAACGACTACATAGTGAGGAGCAGTTGCAGCAGCGTGTGTAGTCTCACCTTTCACGTTGACAGCAGAATGTCGTCGGCGGCGATTTCCGTTTCGAGACGTGTCGTGGATCGGCGTCTTGCTAGGGCCTGTGGACTAGACCACACACCTCACTCTGTCAGATTGACGGCGTATTCGAGTCCGTCCATCTCTGAGGGCTGGTTCGTCTACCACTTGGAGCAACAAGAGCACTTGGAGCCTCCACACCTTGTGATTTTGGAGCATTTTTTGATCCATTAGTGGCAGCGACACTAGTAGCCGGAGCTGGTCACATTCCCTTCTCCGAGCGTGCTGTGGCAGTGCAGCTTGTCCCGTTTGTCACACTTGCTCACCACAACGCCGAGACCTATGGGAGTGACAGTGTCTACCAGTGTCCTCCTCTCCTTCGGCTTTGTGTGTACCACCGGGAGGAGGTTTCCTCGACACCTATCCATCGTCAGGCGCGGGAGATCAGTGTGCATTCATGGGAGAAGGCATCTTGCCTATTTGCCTGCTACTACTACGGTCATGGACGTCATGGTTGGCATCAATGTTGGATGTGCCCTCACAGCTGGCATGCACCTTGGCTTCCGCCTTGTCCGAGCATGCGTCCTCCACAACATGCAGATCTGCCAGAGTCGGTAGATCCCCTAGCTAGACCTTTGGCGACCATGTTCGTCGAGATCCACGGTCTGAGGCGGATGGTGCAGCAGCTTTGTGACCTCGTCGTTACCGAGCATGCTTCTGCTACTAGTTCATCGACGACCTCCTTGATCTCATCTCTTTCCTCTTCTCCTCCTTTCTCATCCGATGGTCTTTCTCTAGCTCCACTTGCCGACCTTTCCAAGGCTGCCACCATCCTTTTGATCCTCCACTCTTCTCCTACCATGATGTCTCCTTGAGATGACATGTCTTCATGTAGTCACTCTAGTCGTGTGTGCAAGTGGTGTTGGCGTCAGCGCTCTGCATGTCGTGCTCACGCTAGTCTTGACAGATGCCCCAACTCCTTGGCATCCTTTGGTGTACCCATCAAGGAAGAGTGTGGTCACAGTGCATTGCATGCTGTGACCGCAATGATAGGACCCGCACCACCGTTGTACCGTGGTACCCCAGTGTCAGTTGAGGCAGATCCAGATGATACAGTGGCAGTACATGACGTGTAGTCTTATCCTGACATGGCTTTTATAGTGGAGACTTGCGTGTCATTGAGCTCGACTTCCATGTCTGAGGCGGATCCATATCTTCCGCAGTAGCAGGTTGCATCAGCAGGAGTACATGCACAACTTCCTTGACAGTGCCACTGACGGCTCCAACTGGTGGTGGCCCGGCAGTGGCACAGAAGTCCCATACGGATTGGGATGCCTCTACTAGACTTTTGGAGGAGTTTGTGCAGTAGGTTCACACCACGCGGACAAAGGTTACAGTGTAGGGGACATGTGTGTCATCAAGATCAACATCCAGGATGGGGCAAGAGCTGGACATTCTGCAGTAGAAGGTTGCATAAGGAGGAGTGCAGGCCCTACGTCCCTGGCGATGCCACTCGTGGCTAGGACCGGTGGCGGCCCGACGGTGGCACAGAAGTTCTGTACGGATTGGGATGCCCCTTGCAGACTTCCGGGGGCATTGGTGCACGAGGCTCACACCAGCTCGGTAGCGGTCGCAGTGCATGAGCAGAGTAGACTGGCTGGTCTTTTAGATGTTGAGGCATTCTTGAGAGCAACATTATTGTGGGAGACCACGGGGATATGTGCTACAGCAGACAAAACAGGCTCGACCTTGTCATCGACGCTACCACAGGACCAACTTCAGCATAGTCGTCCATGTTCTCAGGGTCTGCGTGCTTCAGCACACACAGCCAAGCAACAACACACATGACGCATTCAAATGATAGTCCTCACTCCATTATTGAGCGGGTGATAGCGACCAGTCTTCTCGGCAAGACGGTGCGTGAGTGCCAGCTGCGCTTGCTAGTTGCCTTGACAGACATTGGATAAGTTGTCAAGCCAGAGTCCTACATTGTTGTATCCACTTTGCCGACAATTGAGGACAGTGTAACAGATCAAACTAGGAGGATGGAGTCGCCTCGTCAGTGGCCGATCAGTTCTACCCTTTCCTTTCTATCCGTTGGTGACCATACTGATCGCATTGATGATGAGAGTGGTAGTACCTGCATGGACGACATTTTCATGTGCTCCGCAGACTTTGACGACTCAACCTTCTCCTTCTGTCTCGACATGCGACCTCTTATCCGTCCTCGTTTGATAGACACAAGCTGCAGTCGGGATGCGACACCTTTATCTGCGCCCGATGTTCTAGCATCTCAGCACATAGCGAGTATGGTTGACCCGCAGGAGGATGCAGCAGGACTGGCTCCATTGTTCCATTGCTCCATTGTCTTCAGCCGTAAAGATGCACATGGAACTAAGCTAGCGAATTTTGTAGTCTATGTGTGTAGCAACTAGTGAAACACAGTTGGTCTTGTACGAAGAAGATAGGGGCTACCTCCGCATGTTCGAGGCACATTATGCTGACTTACAGGAGCGTGCAGAGATGCTGTGGCGGGAGGTGATGGCAACACGGGAGCAACTATTAGAGAAGGGGAGCACCACCAATATTGGCATGAGATTTCCACTACTAGGATCTTGCACAACCAAGGAGGATCTTGTACCAGCTTCGAGTATGACTTCTGATGGAGACACTACCACATGAGAGGTGAGCATGCCTTCATTTTCTGCCATTTTTGTTTGTGTTGACTCCATCATTGCTCCTCTTTCTTCTCCTGCTGCCATCATGCACCTTCATCCACCCAACTCAGCTGCTCCATTGTCATCTTTGTCCATGTGTGGTGGTTTGGTTTGTCGTTCCAGGCCTCCTCCTCTTGTGGCGGTACATCCCTGTGCTTCGGGGTGCTCCATCTTGCCTCAGAGGCCAGCTTCGCCACTTTGTCCACGCTTATGTGCTGCTCATCCATTCCCTTTCCTTCGGCGTACATAGATGCATCGGAGTAGAGTGGAGAGAGGAGATATTTTGAGTTGGGACCCTTGGCAATCACATGAGGATTCGTACACTCCAAGTGATGCAGGGACGAGGTGAGGAGCCGTAGCTGGAGACACCACTTCGTCTTTGAGGGTGGGAGCAGACTCGTACGTGACAGGGGGAGCTGTCTCCTCGTGATGGAGAGACCACATGTTTTATCGCCCACGATATGTTCTTTTTTAGCCACGGTATGAGCATCTCCATCGAGGATATCGATGCCAGGTTCATCTGCCTAGGGGGATTGTTGTATGGACCTCGACTTGACGCGACGTCATGGGAGATGCATGGCGAGGGGTCCATGCTCTGCCATGAGCATGTTACAGCAGCCGACATGTGGCTCATGCTACGTGCTTGCATAGTTGCATGTGATTGCATGTGATTTCATGTGGATGGTAGCACTCTAGTGGTTTAGACCGGACACGTGGTGGGTTGCACCCGTGTTACAAGGAGATCCTCCTATGATCTTGTGTGTTGGTTGATGATTCTACTATAGCCAGCGTAGAAACACCTATTGGATTTCTCGTAACGCTCAAGACCCGGGCATAGGTACCGCCGATGTCATGAGGAGACCCTCTTCTTATCTGGCTTGTGTATGATGTGCATGACCCCTCAGATGGTTGTGCTGGCTGTAGTGGGTGTGGAGGCACCCTCAAGGATGCCTAGCTCTCACTGGTTCACGCTACCAAGGTTTGGGCAGCCAATGGACACCAATGGTGAAGAGTGTGGAGTACAAGGATCACGGATGTGAGTGGGCAGAACACGTCGCATTCAGTATATCTGAATCGAAACACGTTTTTGTTACTTAGCATAGTGAGGTTACATCAGATTCTTATAGCCTATGATCTTAGCTTTCCAACACATCCAAGCACGCCCAAATCGGAGCAGTAGAGCCCCTGCTACGGCCATCGAAGTAACCCTTGGTGGAGCCGAGCCGCCCACTATGCCCACGAACGGGAGTGACGGGAGGCGCTTCGACGGTGGCCTGTCGAAGCGCCCTTCCTGTCATCCCAACGTGGGGATGGACATGCTTTGGTCCAGGGGACCATCCACATTCATTCCTTCATGGCCCATGTGCCTCTGGAGCTCATTGGAGACGAACTAGGATCACTGGCGGTGGATTATCCCGCCACCTATGGCGGGTGCCAGATTCCACACGCCCAATACCCGATTTTCGGGCTAGGCTAACTATCTGAATACTCACTCAAATCGAGCGATTCAAAGCTCGATCCTGCATGGAAAAATCCAAGCAATCCAAATCTAAAGTCAGATCAGGTGTTCGACCACTCCTCAGTGGTCGAACTAGGGAGTACGATCAACGGCACTCATGGCAAGGGGCACACCATGTCAACAATCTCCCCCTTGCACCGCAGCCTTGATGCCCTGTCCTTGAACATCTGCCATGCTCTGCTGCCCGGCCAAGCTGCCACTGTGAGAAACTTTCCTTAGCTGCCCTCCACCAATCACAACACATAGCGGCGGATGCCTTGCTCCACGTTGTCGTCACTTGTGCCCCCGTACAGGACTTGGCAGCACCCTCATGGCCTGCCTTGTGACCCTTTTTGTCTTGGTATTGCTGCTTGCCGCGGCAGTCAGCCACCTCCCTGAGATGACCTAGGAGTACTTGTCTCCTTGCTGGACTGCTCCCTCTCACATAGGAGACCCGCAACCCTTTGCGGAGTCCTCCCCCGTCTTCAGAGACCTCGGACTCCCTTTTGAGTCCTCAAGCGCCTCCGAGTGTGCCTTGGGTATTATTGTGTTTTTAGCACCCTTGGCACCTTGCAAACTTGGCCCAGCGTGCTGCACACCTCCCCCACCTTGCTGTAGTGCTTCCTTGGTGCTGATCTTAGCCCTTGATGACACCGCCTCTACGCGTGCCGTTTTGACCAAGATGTTGCCGCCTGCACTGCCAGCTTTGGCTTGCCCTTTGTTGCAACCAGCCTCGCGGGATCCGTGGTGCTGCAGCTGCGACTGCTCCTTAAGCCGCCACCTACGCTGCTGCCGCTGTCTTGCTCCACGTCCCAAACGTGCATGCCTCTGCCCCTTGGGGAGGGCTTCCGGTGCCTGTCCTTTGGTCTCGGCTCCCTCGTCGCACTCCTCATGCACAGTCTCCCCCTCTTTGGGAGAAGTTGGAGAACCGGAGATCCCACTCCTTTCTCCCAACCTATGCATGTTGCATGGTTCATCCGTCTCATTTGCGGATTCCAGAGATGCCGGCCTGCACGTCGCATCCTCCGTTCCATACCCCTTGAGTACTTTTCCTCCTCCTTGAGGACTTGGAGCCACCAACGCCTTGACCGCACCTTGCGGCTTGGTCCTTTGCTTAGCCGCTCGAAGCATGTTTTGCTCCGTTGGAGAGCTCATCCACTTGCTGCCGCTCTCCCCTTGTTGCACAGCCCTCCGGACCACCTCCGCCCACTTTTGTTGCGGTGCACCCACTGCCCGGCCTTCCGCCGCGCGGTGCTCTAAGTCCCGGTCCGCTGCTGCACCGAGCCGCCTTGGCTCACTTTGAGGACCTGCCCTCACGACGTCCTTAATCTGCTGCGTGGTCCTCCGAGCCGCCACCGACGCCTCCTCTTGAGACTTGACGGCACCTTTTGTGCCCTCCTTGTGGCCCCGGTTCACCACCTCTGTAGCCCGGAGTGCGTTTTTCTCCGGTTGAGAGCGCGGCCCTTTACCGCCACTCTCCTTCTCCTCAGTCCGTGAGGCGGAGCCCTGTGCACGCGACTTGCCGGCACCCCGTGCCAACACTTGAGCGGCCACATTTTGGCCCTCAAATCGCTGTCGTAGCTGCTCCCCTTCTGCTGAGGTGTGGAGCCCCTTGTGCTCCCCTTGAGGACGCGCCTCCTTGCCGTCCTTGTCTTGCTGCATGGTCGTCCTTGCAGCCATCACCGCTCCTGCATGGAACTCGACAGTGCCCGTTTGGCCTACCTTGTGGCTCTGGTTCGCCATTCTCGCATCACTGGACCCTTTTTGCCCATTAGGAGAGCAAGGCCGCCTGCCGTTGATGCTCTCCCTTGGCTGGTCTGCCACGTGGACCACTTCTTTTGCCTCCCTTGGAGACTGTGCACCCATCACCCGGTGTCTCGTTGCATGGCGTGCCTTTTGGTCCAGATCTCCCGACCCAGCCTGGATGGTACCCTCCATACCACCCACTGCACCCTTAGGTTGCCCCTTCTTGGATGCAGCCACAACCACTTCCTTGCTTCGACGGCTATCCACATCGTAGTCACGGCTCCTCCTCGTGAGGACGTCGGCACGTATCCGGTACACACCTCTTTTGTGTGCACCACGTGCCACGACACGTCCACTGCCCTCCTCTTTTAGGAGACAACCCTTCCTTGTGAAGGTCACTTCGATTCCCTCCTCAACGAGGTGACTCACGGACAGCACCTCTGTCGCCAGGTCAGGCGCTTCAAGCCTCCTTGCCGCAGCGCCCTTCTTCCTGACCGACTCATCCACCTGCTTTTTGCCTCCTCGGAGCACATCACCTCCATTGTGATGTATGGCGGCAACCCTTGTTTGTTGCTTCTCCTTCTGCTCCCCCTTGGAGGTTGTGGAGGTTGCATGCCCACGGCATGCCTCGTGGTCCCCGACCACATCAGCTCCCGCAGCATGGAGCTGGTCACTGCTGCATGGCGTGTCGACAATTGCTTCGGCCTGCCGTCCTCTCCCGACACGCTTGTCGGAGTCCACGGTTTGCGCTGTGCACGTCGCCTTCCAATGGCCCTGTTGGCCACACTTGTAGCAGACTCCCTTTTGGGGCCTGTTGGAGCCTCCTTGCTCCAAACACGCCAGCTGCTTGCGCGCCTCAGGTTGTGTCATCTTAGCCCCCTTCATGGAGTGGGCGACTGCTATGTTGGTCTACTGCCCTTCTGCCACCCCCGTGGCCAGATCTGCAGCTCCCCTTGTGTAGTCCCTTCTCCAATGGCCCTCTTGGCCACACTGATGGCACTCTCCCTTCTTAGCGCGGCGTGGACGCGTCCCTTCCTCCCCTTCATCTCCCTCTCCTCCTTGAGAGCGGACGATCAGGGCTGATGCTATAGACTTTGTCCCTTGCTCCGCCACGGTGGCTTTGGTCCACCGGTCGCACACCACTTGTGCCGCCTCTTCGAACGTCAGCATTTTGTCCCGTAGATCACCATCGCTGGTGATCGTAGAGGCCCAGCTGTTAGGAAGGGCCAGGAGGAGCGCTGCTACTTGCAATTGGGAGTCGATGGCCCATCTCGCCTGATGACAGCGGGACACCATCGACTTGACCTCTTGCGCGAGCTCCGACGGGCTGGTCTCCTCATTGGCTTGGAGGGTGAAAAGCCGTTTGATGAGGAGGAGACGTTGCTGAAGACACGACGGGTCATGTACGTTGCAGAGCCATGCCCAAGCCTCCTTGGCCTTCGTGCATCCTTGGACATGCGCGCGTTGTGCCGGGCACAACGCCGTTGCGATCAGAGCAAGCGCCTCGGTGTTGCGCTTCTCGAACGCCTCCATCTCCTCGGCCGTCGCGGACGCCGCAGGAGCTCTCTCTTCACCTCTGACCAGCTCAAGCAGTCCCTTGTCATCAAGATAGACCTCCATGGTCCACCTCCACAAGGGGAAGTTCCTCCCGTCAGGCGGGAGGACGTCTATACTGCTCTCTTGCTCGGTCATTGTCGTGGCTCGCGGTGGTAGCGTGAAAGTTAAGAAGCTAGGGTCCTTCTATGCACGTGGGCCCATAACCCTTTGCTGGCTCTAGTGGGTGTGGAGGCACCCTCAAGGATGCCTAGCTCTCACTGGTTCACGCTACCAAGGTTTGGGCAGCCAATGGACACCAATGGTGAAGAGTGTGGAGTACAAGGATCACGGATGTGAGTGGGCAGAACACGTCGCATTCAGTAGATCTGAATCGAAACACGTTTTTGTTACTTAGCATAGTGAGGTTACATCAGATTCTTATAGCCTATGATCTTAGCTTTCCAACGCATCCAAGCACGCCCAAATCGGAGCAGTAGAACCCCTGCTACGGCCATCGAAGTAACCCTTGGTGGAGCCGAGCCGCCCACTATGCCCACGAACGGGAGTGACGGGAGGCGCTTCGACGGTGGCCTGTCGAAGCGCCCTTCCTGTCATCCCAACGTGGGGAGGGACATGCCTTGGTCCAGGGGACCATCCACATTCATTCCTTCATGGCCCATGTGCCTCTGGAGCTCATTGGAGACGAACTAGGATCACTGGCGGTGGATTATCCCGCCACCTATGGCGGGTGCCAGATTCCACACGCCCAACACCCGATTTTCGGGCTAGGCTAACTTTCTGAATACTCACTCAAATCGAGCGATTCAAAGCTCGATCCTGCATGGAAAAATCCAAGGAATCCAAATCTAAAGTCAGATCAG
>SZWC01006476.1:116077-133647 GCA_023375785.1 Penium margaritaceum
CATGCCTTGGTCCAGGGGACCATCCACATTCATTCCTTCATGGCCCATGTGCCTCTGGAGCTCATTGGAGACGAACTAGGATCACTGGCGGTGGATTATCCCGCCACCTATGGCGGGTGCCAGATTCCACACGCCCAACACCCGATTTTCGGGCTAGGCTAACTTTCTGAATACTCACTCAAATCGAGCGATTCAAAGCTCGATCCTGCATGGAAAAATCCAAGAAATCCAAATCTAAATTCAGATCAGGTGTTCGACCACTCCTCAGTGGTCGAACCAGGGAGTACGATCAACGTCACTCATGGCAAGGGGCACACCATGTCAACAGGTTGAGACCCCGACATTTGGTGGGATGTACCAGTGTCGTGAGGAGACCTTGTGACCTTCATTATGCTTCAGAGAGACATCGGGCCTAGCCTTTTTGCTTGAATGGACAACAAATGTGTGTGTGTGGTGGACTGGTGCAGATTGCGGTTTGGCATACGCTACTGTTCCATGCCTTCGTTCATTTGTTCTGGCGTTGACGGTTATGTCAGCGAGGGGGAGTGTTGGTTTGTGTGGCTTCCACTCGTCATGAGTGACACCAATGGATTACCCATACACCCCACGTTGTGTTGTTGTGTGTCTCGTACACAACTTACAGTGACCCCTCGGCTCATGTCCATCCACGTGCGAATCCCTGACATGGCAACGGTGGCATAAGACTGGCGGCTAGACGGGTGCCCGAAAGACATACATTGTACAAAGATCCTTGCTGTGGAACACCACATAGGCATGCAGCCTATTAGGACATAGCTATTGTTGACATGGCCTGTCTGATTCAGACGGCTCGTCGTTCTGACTTGTCTTAAGGGAGTTATGCCCAAAACCCTGTTTTCGCCACTGTTTTGGTCTGCTAGAAAACAATGCACCTGTGCGCGCCGTGTGGGTGTGCACCAGCTAGGCATGAGACCCTATGTAGTCTGCCAAGGGCTGAGTTGCTCTCTTTCTCTGCACATTGCTTGCAGCTAGACGCGTTGATGCATCGTGCTAGTCAAACCCTTGCAGTTGATTTCCACCATACTGCCCAGCACCTGCTTGCATGCATCCTATCATGGTATCAGATTGGCGAGGCATTCCTCGCTGAGCTGCGTAGCAGAGACAGAGTAGTGGCAGCAGCGGTGAGAGTCACAGCTAAAGCCACTATCCTAGGAGGACCCACCAACCCACAGTGACCCACTGCAGCAAATTGCAGCAACGGAGACACCCTTGCAACCACATCACCATGCCACCACCACGGGGCAGCCAAGGGTTTCCCAACCCTCTCCAGCAGCAATTGAGGCATGTGATGTTGAGAAGGGGTCTGTGAAGTATCCCAGAAGCTTCACTCAGGTCACACGTACCACCCCCCCGAATGTGAGAGAGTGCAACTGCCCCATTCGACCACCACTTTTGGCATGTAGGAGCTCATTGTAAAGCTATTGCAAAACCCTATCCATTGCTTCTACTCCCGTCTCATTTCATGTCTTGTAGGCTCCAAGAAAAAAAATAATGTTTTCAGATTTAGATTTTCCCGGATTTTGGGCTGAAAAGAAAGTGGTGATGTGTTTGACTTTTAAAAGGTTTTTTTTTGCACGAAACTACCTCCATTGCATTCAGCATCCGTTGGCGCATAATCACTCCAAATTTTGCTTCGTTTGGACAACCTTCATGCTGACATCATCATTGTAGGTGATTACGTCAGCCAACTGTTTTGCTCAAAAACCATTCGTTACCAGAGTTCCAAATCCTCGAGAAATGGCAACAGTTTGCAATTCTGACAAAATTGTCATTTGGACCCATGCTGAGCAGCAGTGCCCAGTGGTCATGCCGAAGCAAACCCTTGTCAACACCAACACAGACGTAGCTGCTAAGGGTAGCTCAGCTAGTAGCCAGCGCTGGCGGCCACCAATGTCACCACAACAGCAGCAACAATAGCAGCAATAGTAGAAGCAGCCGTTTCAGCAGCAGCAGTAGCAACAACATCAGCAGCTGCAGCAGCAGCAACAGAAGCAGCTATAGCAGGAGCAGCAGCGGTGACCTCCCAGCCCGACGACCTTGGCGCATCAGGTGCGCACGTTGGCGGACCTAGAGACCGAGAGCTGCCAGACGCTGACGAAGCAGGTCACTGAGTTGTAGGAACTGATAATGGGCTTACTGTCCCAGCAGCAGTGACAGTCAGCCAACCTGAGCGAGAACCACCTTACCTTCGGCAGCCCTGCTAACGAGGTAGAAGAAGGCCTCTCCGACTCTGGGGATTAGGGCAAGGAGGAGTTGCTGTGTGCATGCCTAATACGCCTAGAGGCACATCGCAGAGAGTATGAGGCAAATGGAGCCCATGAAGACACGGGCTCCACTGCCGACCTCGACCTGGGCCCAGCTCGCCGCCCCCTTTGAGGAGCTAGCTCTGTAGGCTCGTTTAGGCAAGGGGGTTGCCTCCTCTATGCCTGGTCCCGCAGTGGCTTCAGCTGTCACCTTGCCGACGGTCAAGCCACCCAAGTCGTTTGAGTCAGATCCACCCTTGTTATGGAATGGGGAAGACTACAAATCTTGGGAGCCAAGCTTCCGCATGTGGGCCATGAGCGAGGGGGTCCTCGCATACTACTGCACCCCCTACCAGGCAGCTGACTCCGTCCGGACGCAGATGGCAGTCCGCGCCGCCTACGGACTAAAGAAGGTCGTCCCGGCCTACACCAAGGACTTCAGCTGCTTCCTTGAAAACCCACAAACCCTTGTGCAACATGGGCGCTGGCCGTCACCCTCTTCAAGGGTGCCACCTTGGCTCTGACGTCTGAGCGCCTCGCCGATTTCAACTCCCTTTGCCAGAATCCTCAGGATTTTGCACCCGAAAACTGGCGCCGAGCAATCCAGTTGCATGAGGACCTGGGAGACGATGCCCCTGCATAGTATGCAACACTCCTGATCATTCTCTATGGCATCCACCCCGACTACGCGTGCATCTTCAGCGGCTTTGACCAGTCTCTCCTACGCGACTTGGGGAGCGACAAGACGCTGCTGTGCTGGGCCACTCTCCAATTCTTGGTGGTCACCGGTGTGGACGCAGAAAACCGCGCCCGCCGTAGCACCGCTTCAATAGTTACCGCCGCGTCCTCCATCCCGCAGCCTGTAGGAACATCGGCACCAGGTCAGGGGAAGAAGGGCCGCAAGTCATTTGCCGGTGGCAACAACAGCGGCGGAACCAGCGTTAGCACCTGCGCAAACAGCGTCATGCGGTAGCAGCAGCGGCAGTAGCAACAACAGCAGTGGCAACAGTGGCTTTTGGAGCACTGGGGGTCGCCGGCTCCTGTGCTTCAACTACGACGACAACCATCGCTACCCTGACTTCACTCGCCGGACGGGCCGACCACTAGACTTGGCTAAGATCACGTGCGGACTGTAGTACGTGGACGAGGCACGCATGTGCCAGACGTCCAGCACGACCGCCTGCTCGGCCGCCACGACCGTAGTCGTCCCAGAGCAACCCACAACTACAGTGACTACCCCTGCCGACACTCGCGACCAGGCGCTCGCCAACCGGGACAGGTTGATCGCCAAGCTGCACCAGCTTCTCGGCCTACACCCATCTCAGGGAGGTGCGAGTGGGTTGACTGAGCCGGGGGGTCCTACAGCCTATGGACTATCTGTCCTATTGCGTGATGATGCCTGTGGCGGTGTCCTTGTGCAGTCGTGTGCACATGCCGGTCCTGATGATGTGTCCTTGTTGCATGCTTCCCATGTGCGCTCCGACGTTCGCCTTGTCGCGTTGCCCATCCAGCGCTCTGATACCGCGCCTTGTTCCATCGCCAAGTGCAATGTTACCCCTTGTACGCGTATCACAGATGCCACCTGGGTCGTTGACTCCGGTGCCACCCATCACTTGACGTGTCGTTGTGACGCCTTCTTTGTCCTGCATCCTGTTGGTGCCGTTCTCTCTGTCCACATTGCACCCGGCCATGAGGTCCTTGTCTAAGGTATTGCGGTTGCGTTGTTCACCGGGCCTACTGGTCCCGTGTACATCTCTGAGGTCCTCTTTGTCCCTGATATTGAACTCAGCCTGTTATCTGCCCGTTCTTGCACCAAGATGGGCCTAAGTGTCACGTCACGCACAGAGTTGCCGATGCTCGGATCATTGTGCGCGACACCCAGAAGACCGTCCTCAATGGGATGGTCATTGATGATCTCTACCACATCTTTGGGTCGCCTACCAGTGCCCCCCCTTTCCTCCCTCTCCCACTGCACTTTTCTTTGTCGTTGGCGCTCTATCCCCTGAGCACCACCGTCTCTTGCATCGACGCCTCTGTCATGTGCACCTAGGGGCTGTCGTCAGGCTGATCTGCACTGAGCCTACTCTCGGTCTTGATGCGGCATCCTTTGAGGCACTGCCCACGACCGACTGCTTGTCGTGTGCCCAATGCAAAATTCTCTGGTCCACCTACCCTAAGTTAGTCTCCGGGGCTCATCGGCTCCTGGAGCTCGTCCACTCCGACCTCATGGGTGCGCTCCCTGTCGAGTTTGAGGAGGACCACGACCGCTACGTTCTGACGCTGACTGATGACTTTATGCGTATACACTGAGTTTACATTCTGCGTCAGAAGAGCGACGCTTTCATCGCTGTCCGTGTCTGGTTCATCATGGTCAAACGCCAGGGCCGCTACATGCTTCAGACCTCTTGCTCTGACCGCGGCGGCGAGTACCTCGGCGACATGGCGTGCTACTACACTGAGCTAGATGTCTTCCACAACCTCTCCGCTCCCACCACCCTCCACCAGAATGGTGTCTCAGAACATTGGAACCGCACCATGGAGGATGCGTTCCGCTTCATGCGCGTCGACAGTGCCATGCCTAATACCTTTGCCTTTGAGGGGATGGCGTACATGACCTGGGTCTGGAACCGCATCCCACACGACCCCATCCTAGGCCACCGCACACCCGATGAGCTATGGTACGGCCACCGTGTCGATCTCTGCCTGGCCAGTGTCTGGGGCTCCCTCGCCTGCATCTGGTTCATGCTAGAGCAGCAAGGGAGCAAGATCTGTCCGCGGGACCGCATATGCGTCTTTGTTGGATTGGCCCTGCGTTCGAAAGCTTAGAGAATCTGGGACCTTGAGGGGTGCCGCATCGTGGAGTTGCACAACGATGTCTTCTTTGAGCATCTCACATTCCGCAACCTTGCTTACATTCATGCTCTCTGTGCCACTTACGTCCCTGGGTGTGTTGGAGCTTGTCGTGAGGGGGAGGTGCCTGCCGTGGTTGGCCGGGTGCCCCCGGCCTGTGTTGTCACTCCGTTGCCGACACCCTAGGGGTTGTCCTTGGGGGATGTGCCCGTCGGCGCCTCCAGCCCGTTAGGGCTGATTAACCAGAACTCTTGGGGTCCTACCCCAGGAGTTATGGTTAAGCACCCTTAATTCATACACTTAATAATTGGTGTATCAAGAAGTGTACTCCTACATGCAAACATTTTAAAGAAATCATCAACATCAATTCATGTAACTAGAGCACATGTATGCATTCATTTTTACAAGGTGTTAGCTGTTTTGGATTATGTGTACTATGTGCTAGTTTTCGTTTGAAGTCCATGATCACTGATATGTTCACTTCCCAATACATTTGTCGATTCACAGTTTCAAGGGTGAGGTGACTAGTCATACATGCCAACCCCGTCCCATCTGCGGCTTGCCCTGCCGCCCCTACTGTTGCGTTCCCGTCCGCATCCGAGTTCGCATTTGAGTATGCGTCTGCGTCTGAGGCCATGCCCGATCCTAAGTTAGCGATCTCATTTGGCTCTGAGCCGTCCCCGTCCCCGGCCGCTGACGCATTCACGTGTGGCACGGAGTCTCCCCCGGCTGCTGAGGACACACCATCCTTTGCTCACACGCCTTATGTGCAGCCCACGCCTGCATATGATTCGGCGGCGGCCCCTGCTCTTTACTCGTCTGACCCCTATACGCGGGCACCCGGCGGGCACATCCGTCCTGCTTTGACTATCGACAACAGTCACCAGGGCAGGCATGTGGCCCCTTGCCCTGCCTCGCCGGCTGCCAAAAGTGATGCAGGCAGGCGGCTCCGATCCCGCCCCACGCGCAACGTTGTCAGCAGTGACCCTAGCACGAAGGCCATCGGCCTGAGTGCTTGCGGCCTCACGGAAGTTCACCCTGGCTGTGCCACTGGCGTTGCACTGCTTGCCCACGAGCGCAACCTCGCTCGTCACTCTGCTGAGTCCATGTTCACGATGAATCCTTCCTTTACAACGTATGCCCTGGCCACGCGCAGAGCGCCACCTTTGTCTCCCAACCCCACCACTCTGCCTGAGCCCTTGATGCTGAGAAGTGACGGGCTGCCTGCCAGGCTTAGATCAATACCATTTGTGAGCACGACGTCTTTGAGTTGGTGGATTTGTCAAAGAACCGCAAGGTCGTCAAGGCCAAGTGGGTTCTCTGCAAGAATCTCAAGCCAAATGGCACGGTGGAGCGCTATAAAGCCCGCCTGACAGAAAAGGGGTTCTCCAAGGTCGCTGGTGTGGACTACACCCAGACCTTTGCCCCCATTGGCCAGATGATGATGGCGCTGACGCTGCTGAGCCAGGTGGCACAGTACGACTGGGAGCTCCATCAGATGGATGTCAACAATGCGTTTCTAAATGGGGACCTTGATGACAAGATCTACATGGTCCAACCACCCGGCTTTGAGGACGGCACGGATTGTGTGTACTGGCTACGGAAGACCTTGTTTGGATTGACGCAGTCGCCTTGCTGATGGAACCAGGAGATCACTGGCACGCTAAGACGTAACGGGTACGTTCAGAATGACGCTGACCAATCCCTATTCCTCTCACAGTTCCTAGCACCCCTCACTGTCATCCTCGTCTACGTGGATGCTGCCTCGCCTGACCTGGAAGCAGTGAACGCCGCCAAGGCCGTTCTCTCCTCGGCCTACAAGATGGAAGACCTGGGAGAAGCCTCCGTCTTTCTGATGATGGAGATTGTGCGCGGCCGTGTCCGCTGCACACTCCGTGTCCATGAGGCATGCTACATAGCCGTCTACGTGGATGCCGCGATTGTGTGTGTCTTGTCTTGTACAACGTCAATTTCTGCATGTACATGGACATGTATCACCGTCCGGTCATTGGCGAGTGTTGTTGTATGTGTTGTACATAGCTTATGGTGACCCCTCGGCTGATGTCCATCCACATGCAGATCCCTCGCATGGCAACAGTGATAGAAGACAGGCAACTGATCGGGCGCCCGGAAGATGTCTATCGTACCTAGATCCTTGCTCTGGAATAACATGTAGGCGTATAGCCTATCAAGACGTTGCTCTTGTTGATGTGGCCTGTCAAACGACTCGTCGTTTTGACATGTCTGCAGGGAGTTATGCCCAAAACCGTGTTTCTGCCACAGTTTTCGTCTACTAGAAACTTGTGCGCCTGTACGCGCCATGTGGGTGTGCACCAGTTAGGCCTGAAATCCAATGTAGTCTGCCCAGGACTCAGCCTCTCTCTCTCTCTCTCTCTCTCTCTCTCTCTCTCTCTCTCTCTCTCTCTCTCTCTCTCTCTCTCTCTCTCTCTCTCTCTCTCTCTCTCTCTCTCTTTCTCTTTCTCTCTCTCACTCTCTCTCTGCACATTGCTTGCAGCCAGACGCGTTGATGCAAACTGCTAGTCAAACCCTTTGCAGTCGATTTTTTCCCTACTACCCAGCAAATCCTTGCATGCATTTTGTCATGTTGGTGGTATATGGTAGAGGAGAGCGTGACGACACGAGGCCTTTGGAGTGTCCCGAGACTTCTCCATCACCTACGATAGCGCCGGTGAGACGCGGTCGATGCATTCCGGTAGCCTGGTTGGCTTGTGGGGAGCTAGGAGAGTTTTTTCGGTGGGTTCACACCTGAGCACCCGGTGGACTATACTGGTGCGATGAGGAGACCCCATGTCCATAGTAGTGTTTCCGATGTTCGGAAAGTCGTTTGTGATGTCTGGAAGTTGATTATGAGTGTTTCTTACACTGCTCGTATTTTCTCGGTGGTCGAGACCCGGGCACTCAGAGAGCTATTCGGATGCCTTGAGGAGACCACCTTTATTGTTCACGTGGTCTTTGAAGTGTGCTCTCCTTACAGACTCAATTGGGCTCAGCGGGGGTGACGGGGCCCGTACGGCTAGCTGTGAACGCCCCTACATAAGCTTGCTAGGGACTCATTTGTAATCTCTCCTTCTTCTTTCATATTATACATTACTGACTTAGCTAAATTCTTGCCATTCTGGAATGCACACACACTCAAAGCTCATGTTCGTCTTTGCATGGGCCTGCATGAAATAAATGATTCCCAGGTGCCCAGGTCTTGACCACCGAAAAACTCGAGCAGCTATACACTCAAGACCTGGTGCCCAAGTCTTGACCACCGAAAAACTCGAGCAGCTATACACTCACAAACCTAGATGCCTGAACGGAAAAAATTCATCACACCAAAAACATTCTAAGTGATAATGAAGTTTCAGGATCTCCAAAAGTCCTGTGATACCACAATCATTGTGTGGAGTGATGTCGGCCGAAAGCCCATACAAAAACATAGATGTTGGACCCCCATCTCTTGTACACGTGGACGGGGATACAGAGTACATGATTGAAGACATCCTCAATCATTGACCCGTGGAAAAATTGAGTATCTCGTCAAGTGTCACGGCTATGACGACACGCCGAACAATAACAAGCGTTACAACCTCCAAGACGTTAATCATGTTATCAATGGCTGCTTTCACTGTCACCTGCCTACATTTACTAGCGTGCGGGGACGTCGAGACTAAAAGGAGAAGTTGTATGTCTTTGACGTACACGAGTCCCTGAATTCCTCAAGTGGGCATCTCTTTCATTAAGATTGTGGCCCACCGCGCGTCAACCTGAGATTTTACGTTGTTTGACCAAAGGCAGTTTGGCCAACTGCATCGACCTCCGATGTTCCCTTCTTGAAGATTCTAACAACTATGACTACCTCATAGGAATGTCAAAAAAAGTGTCGCAAACTACATGGATGTTTCGATATTGTTTGGTCGACTTCTCGATGTCGGTAGACAATTAGAAGGATGCGCCTAGATATACTTGAAGCCCCCTGAATTCTCGGTGGAGTTCCTCGAATCAGCCACTCACAGCGTGACCTTGTACGCGTCTCTTGGCTCAAGCCAAACGAGGACCTGACATGTGCCTCATTCTCATTCTTTCCATTGTATGTATGTGCTCGAATCACTTGACACTTGTCATCAAAGTTCACTTACTGCTTAAAACAAATCATCCATTCTTCCCAAATCCTCGAATGATCTTCTGCTCCGCACTTCATCCTTGTGAACCATCCATGGTCCGCTCGGCGTAACATGTCTGGCATGAGGGCATGTTGTGTGCACTCGTATATACCAGCAATCTGTTAACGTCGGATTGCACGACCTCGCAAGTGTGCTCCCACTACAGGAGGGTGTGATCCGCTTCCAAGGCTTGTTTCTTTTTCTTGGTGTACCAAACACGTGTTTTCATGATTAGAGTGGGGATTCTGTCAAACTAACAAGAATAATGGTATTGCTTATACACGAATGTGAATTAAATATTTCATACAAATTCAATGAGGACCGAGCGACTAGATACCCACCATGTCCAAATTCTTAAGTGGCGTGCCCACGCCTCCTAAATTACGGACAAAACTAAAGCTTCTATACCCATAGGTCGAGAAAAAGAAACGACGTATCCACAAAAGAAGCCATGTTGCCACTGCATGAAATGTAGGTTCAAAATGCTGACGTCATCATGCTCCTTGAACAATGACAAACCCCTCTTTTGAGGGGTTTGTGATTGTTCAGAGGAGGGGTTTGCGTGGGATTTGCGTGGGGGCTCCAAGAAACCCCATCCGTCAAAAGGGAACGGGGCCCAACAGATGCCCGCGTAAAAAATGAAACCCTCAACCCCAACTGTAAAGAGGGGTTGGGTTTAAAAGTATCATTTTCGCAAACTAAGGGTGGTTTGTGTGCCATGAAAAAAGAGTCCAAATTTTGTAATGGGCGTTTTCGATCGATCGCTATGGAGCGATGGCCCTATTGTTTTACTTTTTGTTGATGCGCAAACCCCCTATTTCAATGTAGGGTTTAATGTTCTACGCGGGCTTAGCCCACGCAAAACATACAAAATCCCAAATCGTAATGGAGGGTTTGCGCGTTGAAAAAAACAAAAGGGTCATCGCTCCATCGCGATCTCACGAGGGAGTGAAGGTCGCGATCGAGCGATGGTCACATGACCCTCGTCGCCATGGACGATCAGCACCGCATGTGGCTGATCAAGCATGGCGGGCGAGGGCCGAATACGACATTCCTTTTTTTCAGAGAGGTGGATATGCCGTGTCAAAATTTGGACTTGCGGGTATGCTAGCTTAATTGTTAGCATTGTCTGGGTATCCGAGCTATTTCACCCATTCAATGAACACCGAGGTGCATTGATGATGCTGTTGTCAGATTGGGGGCGACTGAAGAACTTCCTCACGAGAGATTTATGACAAGAGGGGATGTGTGGCCTATAGCTACCAGGTTTCACACCGATCATGCCACATTGAGGTATGCGGTCATTTTTGTAAACACCACGGGTGCCGCATTGCAGTAAGGGGTAGGCACTAAAACGGTAAATACATTGCGGTATCTGGTACTTTGCGCTCATGCAATAGCTTTGCAACAACGGCTGCCGCAATGCGCTAGAAATTACGGCACGTTGACGAGTTTGAACTACCGACCACTTGTAATCAGGTAGCGACCCGTTAACCGAGGTGCATGAATGGAGCGCAGGGCACGTGCATGAGGTTTTTTACTTATTTCCATTTCTTCCTTAGGTGTCTCATTCCTCATTAGCTGTCCTTAATCCCGCGCCATGGATTCCCTCCGCAGATGCTCTCAAGCTCGTCGCGTAGTAGTATAGCATGCAACAGCTATCCGCAAACAAGTGTTGGAGCTCTTACGTGACATTGTTGCTATGCTACTCTGGCGAATAGTGAACTGTGCACTTGCACGTCCCATGCATAACGGAGCATTTAGTGGAATGGCATGGCTCTCGAAACTACGTATGGGGCATCATACACAGCTGTTCAACATGAGCCAACTATGGAAACGTGGCACAAGATCATGGCATACCTACACAAGAGCACACCTGTACGTGATCACCCGAATCACCATGAAGGAGAAAGTGTTGATTTGGTTACAATGTGTATGTTTCGGCATGTCATCTTGGAGAGGTTTCAACGCGACTCCAACACCATCACGCGTGCGCTGAGGCACGTTGTCAGCGCGTTACTCAACATATTGCACGTGGATATACGACAGCCATGCATTGGAGACCCCCTCCCAATAGCATGGAACGACCGGCATGACTATCTATCGTGGTTCCGTGACTGTGTTGGTGCCATTGACGGGACGCATGTGCGAGGTTTTGTCGGTGGGAATCGTCGCGTCGCGTACATCAACAGGCATCAACAGGTCACGCAAAATATTTTGGCGGCATGCAACCAAAAGTTAAAGTTCACCTTTGTTACGACCGGTTGGGAGGGCTCCACGCATGATGCGCGATTGTTTGTTGATGCTCTCCACAGTGGCTTTACCCTCCCCGCAAACAAATATCTCCTAAATGATTCTGCTTTCCCAGAAGGCAGTGGCTTCCTCACACCAGATCAAGGCTGCAGATATCATCTGTAGGAATTCGGAAGTGGTGCTCTTGACCACTGGACAGGGAGGAGCTCTTGAAACTTTGCCATGCATCAGCTAGGTGAATGATAGTTCACGCTTTTGGTGTGTTGAAAGCTAGATTTTGAATCATGCATGGCATACCCTCATTTCATGTGCACTTCCAGGGACATCTCGTTTTGTCATGTTTCGTCATGCACAACCTCATACATGAACACCAATCAGTAGAATTTCCCATTCAAGCAAGAGGTCATGGTTGTGTGCAGGGTTTTGTGCCAACACACACTCCAAGAGCGGGTAGTCCTCATGGGGATGTAGTCATGAGAGCCATGCGATTAGATATCAGTCGTGCTGTATGGAGAGATTACGAGGAGAGGATAGACAATCTTAATGAATAAAAATTGCCATTATGCAACATTATCCAAATCCTCCTCCAAATCTTCAACATCGGCATCAAGCTGTTGCAATTGTGCAAACGACAAGCGCTTGTTGATGCCGCGAGGCTCCATTGAGGTTGAGGTGTCATGAGCACCCTCCGTTGGAGATGGAGTGCCCACATCAACAAGCGTTGAACGCGATGAAGCCGGATCAGGACCAAGGATGCGCTTGGCCACTTGCTGACATCGCTTGCAAGCTGAATACACAAAAAGCTCGCAGAGCGACATGTCATCCTTCAACACATCTAACAGCAAGAGTTTATTATCAAAGTGTATGTCGCCATCTCCTATAACCGCCTCCACCGCTAGCACCCATGCACTCTTCGGTCCATCGTCCTTAACAATACACTCCAGTCTTGTAGCATGATTTACTGTTTTTCCACTCGCTACAACTGCGTGTGCAAAACACCCCTACGACGGACACGTCATTCTGTCTCATTAGGACTTCCAGTCGTGTCCATGCCGTCTGTCTCATTAGGGCTATCGGCTTCTCGTATGAAAGGGGGGTTCTAAGAGCAGTTCACATCATCCCCACATGCTGCATCAGGGGTGAACAACTTCGTAGCAACATCGAACCAAGGGAGAGGCTTTCCTTGAAGCTTCACCTACATGGGGTTATTCCTCCTCACCTGCTCCCACTGGATAGCACACAACTCCAACAGCCATGACATGCGGTTGAGCTGCATGCCGCTCTTACCGACAAGGTCTAAAGCGAGCTTCCATCGCTTTTCGATATTCTGGAGGCAACTACGGATCTACGATGCAGTTAACGCCTCCTTCACTCCAGTCGCATTGTTGAACTTTCGTTAAAGTACGTCGTGCATGGCAGACCGCCATCCACGACGCTTGCGGAATTCCGCCGCATACTATAACGCCATGTTGACGAGCTGGACGCCCTTCGCGGGCATCCACCACGTCTTGCCCAAAGCGTAGTTGGCCGCCGTGCTTGACGTGCCGAAGGAAGCAGCGACAGAAGGTTCGCTGTTCACCGATGTCGCTCCAATTGCGGAAGAACCCTACGGGTGTGCCAGTGTGGCAGCCTTCGCGCGGACGGCGGGTGGCGGCATACTGGTGGGCCCAAAAGTGAAGCGGAGAGCTAAGCCGAATGGCGCCTTCGGGAAGTTCGAATTGTGTGCGAAGGTCGCATCATCGTCGGTAGCCAAAGGGTGGGTGTTGTACACTACGTCACCTATTTGGTCCAAGTTCTCGCGATGGGGTGCAAGGAAGGAGCTACGTCCTTGCACAGACTGCCTCTACGGATAGACTCCGGCGAGAAGCGATATGCAAATGCAACACCGCAGTAAGAGGGAGAAGTGACAGACGGGGCATGCTCGGGCGATGAGGAGGCACGAACTGGTGAAGGGGACGCCATTGTGGGAGTTGAACGGAGCTGATGCGTGAGTACTTCAACAATGGAGAACCTCCATTGTTGAAGTACTCCTTCGAGTACGGAAGGGGCGAATCGAGGTGCTGGTAGCGGCTCGAGGCACAATCCGATGCGCCACTTCACAAACCTTCGTTTCATAGGCAACGTTTGAAATTTGAATCTTTGAATGATGGTTGTAGATGGAGGCGACGGAAACTTAAACAAAAAACTTTGAAACATTCCCAAAATCGTTGCATCTGAGTTATGATGCAAGCAGACCATCGCGCCGCCTTCGCACTACGGTAGGAGTTTTGCTCCCAAATCGATTCGGTTAAGGGCTAAACATCAGATGTAAGCCTTAACGCGTCAGAAATCCACTCTACAGTGGTTTTTGAATACTCCGCGCCCAAAAATGTCAGACCGAACCTAAAACGGGTCCGGCATGATGGACCGCGATCGATTGCCGCTTGATTTGGCCTACCGCATACCTCAATGCGGCATGATCGGTGCAACACCCCAGTCAGGCGGGGTTTCGAAATGGACAAAATGGCTTTTAGTCCATCTCGGGCGGCGGGAAATCGAAGTGGCGAGCGCTGGCGATGCTGGCCGTCTTGCTCGCCTACCGGCCGTCTGCTTGGCAAGCGAGTTGCGACTTCGCGAATTTTCCCCCCCCGTCGTCAGTCCAACTAATTAGCTATGGAGCCTCGCGACTCGATTTTCTGACTATTTAGTTCAAACTAATCGACTAAAAGCCCTCGGCGATCTCAGAATAGAACTAATTAGTTGGTTATTTAGCGGTTTTTAGTGGAATTTTAAGACAACTAAAAGGGGGCCTGAGATGTCGATATCTACGGATGAAGAGTGCTTCGTCGTTTGAGTGTTCGAATATTGAACTTCCCAATTTCCGTCGGCGCGCCTGTCCGTAGTAACCGTTACACGTCAGGTTTGCGCTTCGGGCCTACGTGGCACGTGGGAACAAGAGGTTAGAGTTCAAAACCCACCTGCACCAATTCCCACAACTATTTTGTCAGACTAATTAGTTCACGAAACGGCTATCGCGGGAAAGGTTGCTGTAACTAATAGTCTGACTAAATAGTCGACCATTTTCCCTCGCGCGCTAAACTAGTTAGGTAGACCGCTGAAATCGATAGTTCGAACTAAAAACTAATTTAGTCTATTTCGGAACCCCAGCTCAGTCTCTTCCCTCTTGGCGACAGAAGCAACCTTAGTCCTAGAGCGGTAGCGTCGTGCCTGCTGAGGACAGGCATCTTCGGCCTCAACCGGACGACAACGGTTTTTCGGCTCAAGACTCTGTCGGGCAGCTCTGAGTGATGATGGACTGGTCCGTGGCGGAGGGAGCGGGAGAGAAGAAGAAGAGCATTTTCGACAGCGACGATGATTCTGGAGGGAAGGAGGGGAGGAATTGGGGAGGGAAAGTTAAGGGCAAGGCGGGAAGTCAAGGGAAGGGGAGGGGAGGCGGAGGGGAGGTAGATGGGGGGGCGTTGGAGTTGAGGGTGAATGAGGAGTACGCGAAGAGGTTTGAGCACAACAAGCGAAGGGAAGAGCTGCAGAGGCTAGAGGAGAAGCAGAAGTTGGGTTTGCTACCTCAGAGGGGATTGGGTTTAGGGTCCGGGACCAGAGGTGGAAGGGGAGANGGTGGAGGAGGGAGAGGGTGACGGAGGAGAAGAGGAAGACGATGATGATGACGACGACGACGACAGCAGTGATGACGAAGATGACGACGACGTGAGGAGGTTGGAGGCGGACGCGAAGTTTCTGGAAGCCCTGGAGAAGATAAGAAGGAAAGACCCTGTCATCTATAAACCCGACGTCGCTTTCTTCAAGGAAGAGGAGGAGGAATACGAGGGCAAAGAGGGAGACAGTGGATCCGAAGAGGGAGAGAAGGAGAAGAAGAAGAAGAAGAGCAAGCCGATGTTTCTGAAAGATGTTGTAGCGCAGCAGGTGCTCAAGAAGATGGAGAAGGAGGGGGATGAGGGGAGTGAAGAAAGCTCGGAAGAAGACGATGGCGGAGATGGGAGGGGGGAGCGGCGAGGGAAGGGAGATGAAAGCCAGAACAAGAAGAAGACGTACATGGAGGAGCTCTGGGAGGCAAAGAAGGAACTGCTGGGAGCAGCTGCTGCTGTGGATGCGGCAGGTGCGTTGGGGTTTTGTTTCTTTGTCTTTTGCTGCTACTGCTACTGCTGCTGCTGCTCCTGCTGCTGCTGCTGCTGCTGCTGCTGCTGCTGCTGCTGCTGCTGCTGCTGGTGCTGCTGCTGCTGCTGCTGGTGCCGAAGTGCGAGGTACCTTGCTGCACTCTCCTACACGCTGCGCTGCTCTGCATTCGTGTGCTGTGCTGCTCTCAAGAATGCGTTGCTATCCGTTGCTGTGCTGTGCTGTGCTGTGCTTTGCTGCGCTTTGCTGCGCTTTGCTGCGCTTTGCTGTGCTCTGCATTACCGTAGAAACCATATGGCTGCAAAAAAGAGGCCACAGACCGGTCGTCTTTTTTCTGCCACGGGTTTTAGGGTTTTACGTGGTGTCCTGTTCCAAGCAGCAGCCGCAGTGCAATACCATTTGACCGGCTCTGGGTCCTCGTTCCGTCTAGCCCAGCGGAAAAGATTTTTTTACGCAGACGCTTTGCAAAACGTACAAGTAAAGTCTACTCCGTTGGGTCCTTGCTCCGTCGAGTCCAGCATGCCGACCTGGTTCCTCGGCAGCAGCAGCAACTGTCATGTTGCGTCTCTTTGCTCTGCTCCCGGTCCTCCTCCGCGTTGGACTCCCTCTTCTCTCCTCCCTGTCCTCCCCCACTTCCTGCTCTCATCCTTGTATTCCTCCCCCCTCTCCTCGTCATCCTTGCCGTCGTCCCTATCATCATCATTGTTGTCGTCGTCGTCGTCATCGTCGTCGTCGTCGTCGTCGCCGTCCTCATCGTCGTCGTCGTCATCGTTGTCATCGTCGTTTTCGTCGTCGTCGTCGTCGTCGTCGTCGTCGTCGTCGTCGTCGTCGTCGTCGTCGTCGTCGTCACCGCCGCCGTCGTCTTCGTTGTCACAGTCACAGCTGTCATCATCTTGACCACATCACCACCACCCACAGTGGGGATGGAGGTCCCCCACATTGAACCTCACAATTTTTGCATCCAATTGACGTCGCGGCCAGGTTTCATTCTCTTTGACTTTTGACCTTGCTCTGTCGAAATTGCTTCTTGCTTGTCAGACAAAGGTAGGAACGACAACGGCAGCGGCAGTGATGGCGAGGAGGATGGCTTTCTGAAGATCCGGACGAAGAACAGACAGAGCGAAGATGCGACGGAAGCAGAAGGTGAAGAGGAGGAGGAGGAGAAAGAGGGTGCGGAGGAGGAGGAAGAGCAGCAGAAGAAGGTGGTGATGGAGAAGTTGGAGGCAGCGTTTGGCGCGGACACAAACCTGGACGAGAAGGAGCGTTTCCTCAAAGAGTATTTGAAGGAACGGAAGTGGGTGGATGAGGACGATGAGGTGAGATGAGACCACCAGCCCGTTGTACGGTAGGGGGTTGGTAGAAGGCGAGGGGTCGGTGTAAGTTGGGTTAAGGGGGGGGGGGGGGGGAGGGAAGGTAAACAGCAGTTTTCTGTTTTTTGATTTTCGGTTCCTTGGTTTTTTTCTTTTTTTTAGGTCGGTGTTTCGTTCTAGCTTAGAACCGAAGCCAAACCAAACCCGTTTCGTTTTGGGGTTCGGTCAGTTGTAGGTCGGTTTTGGTCGGAATAGGTCGGATTTTATCAATTTGGTAGAATTTACATCAGTTTAGGTCGGTTTTGGCTGTTCTTTTGTGAGATTTGCAGAAATAACCAAAGCAGGACTTCTTACAGATCGAGTGGTAAGACGATTCGGTTTGGTTGGTCAAATCCTAAACGGAAACGAAATAGAACTCTGTTTCGGTTTGGGTTTTGGTTCGTTACTCTGGACGAGGAGGAGGACCAATCCTTCTCCAAACAAGTATCTGTACCTCAAACAAGTATCTGTACCTCAAACAAGTATCTGTACCTCAAACAAGTATCTGTACCTCAAACAAGTATCTGTACCTCAAACAA
>SZWC01006477.1:28390-49243 GCA_023375785.1 Penium margaritaceum
CCTCCTCCTCCTCGTCCTCCTCCCCCTCCTCCCCCTCCTCCTCAATCTGCTCGTGCTGCTCCATGCTGCAACGATACCTCTTTGTTCCTACTTCTGCTGCTGCCGGTACCAGAGCCAGAAGAGAAAGTACTCACCGCAACCCAAATCTCGCCATGCTGCTCTAACCAGAAGGGTGAGGTTCAACTTCACAGGCTTTCAGTCACGATTGGCTTCAAGAAGGAAGACTGATGCTACTGCTGCTACTGCTGCTGCTGCTGCTGCTGCTGCTGCTGCTGCTGCTGCTGCTGCTGCTGCTGCTGCTGCTGCTGCTGCTGTTGCTGCTGCTGATGCTGATGCTGCTGCTGCTGCTGCTGCTACTCCTGCTCCTGCTGCTGATCTTGCTGCTGCTTCTGCTCCTGCTGCTGCTGCTGCTGCTGCTGCTGCTGCTGCTGCTCCTGCTGCTGCTGCTGCTGCTGCTGCTGGTCCTCTTGTCTCTGCTCCTGTTGCATTTGCTTCCGCTGCTAGTGACACTGCTGTAGAGAGCTTTCAAGAGGATTGCAACTTATTCGGTGAACCTCCTCCTGGCACTGCTGCTCCTTCCGGAGTGAGCTGCTCCTGCTGCTGCAACTACTACGCCTAGAGCTACAATCTCGACTGCAGGAAAAGTTGAATTGGTCTAGTGGACCGTTCTGTGGCGAAGCAGATCGCACCCGAGGAGGCAGGGGAGGCGGGCGGCGGCGAATTCGTTCGAACAGGACAACAAAAACAGGGAGATGATGACGTGTCTATCCGCGGCATTACCGTTGGGGAAGCAGGCTCGTCGTCCGCGCCTGAGGCGTGAACCGCACTGGAGCGGAGGCTTTCTTCTTGCGGCAAATCAATTGTAAGGGCATTGTATTACCCGATCATCCTCAAATACCCCAATTTCTAGGATCCAATCCATGTCTGGCCCAAAAAAAGTTACAACGAGCGCAACTTGGATGGTTCACAGTGAATCATCCCTGTTCCATACAAATAGAAGATTCAATACACTGTAAATTTTTGACTCATTTTTTTAGCAATAAGTGCACTTCGTTGGCAAGGTTCGGATATGTCGATCGCATGTATGCAATAGCAAGAATGAAGTTATTCATATGTTTGATCTTGGCCACTTGATTCAACTGACATGTGCGATGTTGAACCCTTGAGTCATCGCTTCGAGAAACTCCATCAATTAGGGGGGTTTTGAAAGTATCGAGGCGCGTCTTCATAAACGTTCTGCGTCATCGAGAGGTCGGCGGAGCAGTATCAACAAATCAAGGCATTTCTTGAAATTTCTTTCGAATGTTCTAGAAATCGATCAAATGTGTCGAATGTTTAAAGAGCGAAACAATGGTGGGTGATGTAGGTGGCCAAAATGCCCCTCCGCCAAAGATCATAAGACCATTTAGGTCGCCACACGGTGGGCCATAAGTCTAAGAACATAATGCGCACGTGCATTGTTTAGGGACTCATGTATGTCTGGGGCGTAACACTTGCCCCCTTTTTAGCCGCAACATCCTTGCGCATTGGAAAACATGCGACAGTGATGGTTGTAGTACTAGACAATGAGGTCATCAATGTCGCGCACGTTGTTACAGAGCTCCCAGCTATATTGCATGGTGTTGGTGTCCGCGGACTTCCTTGATAACGTACTTGGTTTCCCTGACCAGTTGAATTCGAGGTGGAGGCTTGATGTTTCTTTTGGGGAAATTTTCTTGATGGGGTCACAATGGTGCTTGACCTTTCTCGCATGGAAGATTGGATGAATTTCCATGCAAAGTCAAGCAGCAGCTGGGGTTTGCATTTTCTTCATCTCAAACGATTACAACCACTGAGGTTTGTGCTTTGCATGTCTTGTTTCAATAGTTTGATGTCCGCTAAGCTGAGGAGGATGCGATCGCTGGTTCTGAAGATGCCTTTGATGTGATATCAGTGTGTTACTTGCTTCATTGCTTGCTGCGTTCTCACAAGGGTCTCCACTGTTTTGTCCCAAATACAAGAGAAGTCGCGACAATGGACGTCGACTGTGGAGATGCGACTTGCGCTTTGTAGGCTTGCCGATGTGGAGGGAATTTTGGCGTAAACCACATCAAATGGATTTCTTTCCCTTGCGATAGAAGTCGCCAAGTCATATGCAAGTTTGGCAATCTGTAGTTTTGCTGCCCAATCACTCCCATGGGGTTCACAAAAAGCATCGAGGAGATGTTCGAGCGTTTCATTAGTTCCCTTGGTTTGCCGGTCGGTTTGAAGATGCAATGTCATCGAAAGTTGGATCCGACTGACGTGAAGTGTCATTGCTTCACTCCAAAGACAGACATTTAAATGACCATCTCTGCCTCTCATGATGGTACACAACATTCTGTATAACTGCACGATGTGAATCACAATGAGACGTGTTCCTTTGGCAATGATCATGGCCGTTGTTAAAATGAAACACAACACTTGCAACATGTTTCAAGCACCACAAAGATGGCGTCACATCCCTTTGGAGTGGCGATAGTCTTGGCACGAAGAGGTTGAGTAGTCAAGGTGCCCCTGTGTGACAAAACGTTTTCCACTGACACGTGTCCCACGGTTTTTAGCATGCTTCCCCTTCATCCTACATGCGGTCCCATCAGTTGCATTTTTCCAGCTTCTTAAGCATCTTGTGCTAGCCAAGATATCCACGTGGTCCGGTGTTGTGGCACTCTTCAAATGCCGTCCTTCGTAACTCCTCCTTTGGTGGTACAACGTTTTGGCAAAGTGAATCATCGCCGCCGTTAGGGGCTGCCAAACCCGTTTTTTTTTCTTGTTTTTTTCGTACCCACCAAGGCCTTGCAATCCTTCGGAAACAGCTTCGCCATGTACTGGTCGTTTATGACAAGAAACGTGTTGCTCTCACCCATCAAGTTTGGTCGCGGACTTAGAGCATCCACGGAAATCATTCTTCTAGGTCTGGACATGACATCGTGTTCGAAGTTGGACTCAAGGAATTCCATCCGTTGAATTTGTGGACAGCTTAGATTTGGCTTGGTCTTGAGATGTTTCAGTTCTAGGTGGTCGTATGGACAATGCACCGGTAGATTCTACAAGATCGCAGAGTCATGCCTTGAATGCATGTACAGCCACCAACATTTCCTTTTGGTACACCATGTAGTTGTGTTCCAGTCCGAAAATCTTTCTTGACATATACGCGAGTGGTAATTCTCTAGCATTGTTTTCTCTGAGAACAAAACCAATTGCTCGATCGGAGCTAAGGTCGAAGCGTGATCGGTCGCCGGCCATCCAGCCGGCTGTCCGCCAGCTAGCTGGCGGTCAGCGAGTGGATAGCCATCCGCCAGCCCTTGCCATGGAAAGGGCTGGCGCCGGCCACCGCCTTGCTTTTGCAAGGTGGGAGGGTCAGACCATTTTCCTGCTACATTCCTCCCCAATCATAATTTGTTCCGGTTCATGGAAAACAAGGAGTGTGTGACCGTGAAGCACGAATGTTGTGAAAGGAATGAAATGGATAATTTTTACCAGTTAAGACATGAATACGTGCATGAACATCTTGACCTAAGTTGTCGCCAGTAGGTAAGCACAACCAGCAACCTGCCCCCTTCACGATGGAGCATCCACACAACTATGTTGGCCGTCCCCAACCTCCAATGGCGTATGTCCAAGAATTCTGGCTGGTGGGAATGTTTTTCACTACATTTGTGTTTAGGTGGTAACTTCTGCCAAGGTCGATGTGTACAAGCTACCAGCTTGCCCCAATATGTGTTGACCATCCCATTGCCCAAACAAGATTCAGGCTTCCATGAGTTGTGCTCAGGCCCACAGCCAGCCCTATGAATGAGATACCCCTACAGTGTACACATTGGTCATGTTGTTGACATGTCACACTTGCTACAGAAGTACTCATTCATGGTTTGTGAAGAAAAACCACTACATTTTCTATCTTAGTCAGAGATAATGCGCAAAGGTAGGTGATGGTACTTGACGACTCCCTTGAAGAAGAGACGAGTGGTTTTCTCTCTGTTCATGTGTGTGGTTGTAGGAAACAAGTGTGTTACATTCTTTGAAAGATCCACAACCACCAATTGCATCATGGCCACGTGCCATGTCAAGAAGACCAGTTCTTAGGTTCATACAGACTAACTTCCATGAAGTCTCTGGTATGGGTAGTCATTGGAGGAGTCCAGCATGCTTACTGTCACTAGCCTTGCTACGGAGATAGGGGTTACATGTCATGCAATAATTTTGGACATGGACACTGTATCTTGGCCACCAATAGTGATCCATTAGTCATTGCCACTGGCGTGTCATGGAACTAGGGGATTATCTTCCTTCTTAGGTCTGCCATATCCAGTCAAAAACCCTATTCTTTGTGCCAGAATTTCTAACAGCTTCCACCAAATTGTGCTCGTTTAGATTATAAGAATTTTGAAAAAATTAATCCACACAGTAATTCACTTGAACTTTGTTCACGAAGCCTTTGTATTAGATCTTCTAGAGTATGTATTTGATGATTTCCTTGGGATAAGCTCAAAGACAAAATGATTTTTCAGTCCTAGAATTTGGTCAAAGAGGTCCTCAATCCATGATAAGGGTTTTTTTCTTTCCCCATCAGCTTGTTCAACGCTGTGTAGTTTAGGCATATGCACAAAGCATTGTCAATTCTAATCAGAGAAGGGATTTTTGTACCACACATTGAGCTAATCCGCTTAATCCACCCTTCTCTATTTTTTTAATTTGGTGTTCAGCGTCTCACCTTTCTTCTGAACTAAGGTGATACATAAAAATGAACAAATTATTCGCCTCTTGTTGTATCAGAATTGGATGTCCCATGGATCATTCTAGGAGAAGCACAGCCGGTGGATCTTTGAATAAGTTCAAGAGCTCTGGCACCAGAGTTCTGATCTATTTTGACCTGTACTTTATCACTTTATCCTCCATGTTCTACACTTGGGCCAAGAAGCATAGAAAACCTTATGGAATATGTTTCTTGACGTGCATTCCAGGAAAGCTGAATACAAAGAAAGTGATGTTGTCCCTTTCGGACAATTAATCATTTGAAATCCAAGCACATAACTGCAATCATTTTTCAAAGCCAGATATCTTCTAGCACTACATTGAAAGGATCAAGTAAGTTGAGAACCTTCAATGTAGCCCTCTGCGTGTAGCCTTGAATTCAAACATTTGCTTTACACGTACCAATGATGAGTACCCTATGGTTTTCGGCTATAACAATTGTGCCATCCGATTGATCACAACTCAGGCCTACCTATCAGGTTAAGTCAAGGGTGACAAAAGAAGCATCTCCTCCGGTGTTGGCAGCCATGTTTACAGGAGCACCAATTAGGTAAACAATAAACTGCATCATCATGTTGTAGCTTCTCTTTCAATTGAATAATGTCCGTGACAGTGAATCAAGTTTAAAGCAAACATGAAGTTGTTTTTTGTGGGTTTTGTAACTCTAGTGTTTCACTCTCTAGACTCAGAATGTCATGACTTCATGTGAATTTTATGAGTACTTTCGATTCTTATCTTTGCTTGGTAAACATTATTGACCAACGGTACCACAAATGTGGTTTTACTCATCGCCTTAAGAGGGCTTGCCGCGATCAAAGAATCACACATTTCATGCTTAGTGGCTGGCATTGCCACCACTAAGCGGGTTTGACTATGAATTTTCTCCAGAGATGCAAGGTTCAGGGGAAATTTTCAATCAGCAAGTTCAGAATGTGGTTCAATCAAAGGAGAAGTCATTTTCATCCTTGTTAGAAGGAATAAACCCACACTCATGATCCATTCCTCTCTCCTCTGAGTGGTTCCTATTAACGCCACTCAAGGATGGGAAAAACCGGTGCCATGACCTTACAGGTTTCCACGGCCAAGCCCATTTCCACAGCCACAACCCTGTCCACGGCCTTGGACATGGCCAACTGCCATCCATTTTGCACAAGGTGTTGTAGCTGTAGCCACTAACATGACCTCTTTTTGATGACAAGCAGCCTCAGGACATTGAGCCCTCAAGTGGATAGGATGCATGGTAGTATGGCAGGGTTCCTCATGGAAGATCATGTTGCAATGCTCATGTACCACCTTCTGCTCATCATTATCACAGATCTGTTTGTGGTTGGGGGCCTTCTGCCCTCCAATCTCCTTTAATAGGGGATTCACAGGCTGCTTGCCCATAGTCCCACCTTGTTGCCGAGCTGTCTTTTCATCCCCTTTAGCATCCACGCGCATGTCATGGCCTTGCTATGTATGCGCGTTTGGCAGTGCATCCGAGTAGTGCTTCTAGTTTTCCACGTACACTTCACTCATGTAGTTAGGTGATGTCCTCCACCTCCTTTAAGCTCAGCCCGTTGCTGAAGTGATGGTCTCTTTTTTCAGGTTCTTGTTGGGAAGACCATCACACACTCTGAGAGCAATTTCTCTGGGTACCTGAATTTCTAAATACTAGTAATCTCAATAAATTTTCATCTTCCTCCACAAGTGTGGTAAGCTCGCTTGCGTAGGAATCGAGGTAGCTACCATCTACTTGTATTCCTTGATCTTGCTGAGAGGCGAACGTGCATCTTTACCCTAGATGCACTTTTTTTGCACAATATCGCAGAAGGCCTTCCATGACTTGGGATGCCACTCCAAGTGATGCTTTTGTACGCCCCACTCATTCATCACATGTTTGAAGAGATTTTCTTCATGTTGCATTATGGCAAGGTTGTCAAACTGACTGAGTGGAGATCTGAAGACATGTAGATTGTACTCCATGTGGTTAAGCAGATTGGTCAGCATCATGCCCATACGAAAGATCTCCATGGTATAGAGGAAAGATGTATTCATGACCAGTCCCGACGTGGTCGAGGCCGGCAATTCTTCACTGCCACTAGTGATAGCATCAGCATTTTTGGCATGCTCTGATCACTACTGTACCTGCGTTTGTATCACGCTCTGCAGTATCTTGTCAAGGCTGTTGCATCAATCTTGTGCATTGGTCATGGCCTCGTGTTGGAGCTGAAAATCACAGCCAAGGTCCGTGATGCTTTGCCCGAGGTGGGCCAGCATGATGGAAACCAACATCTTGAGCTCAAACATTGGTAGAGCTTCGACAACGGCCTTGAAAGCCTCAGATTGTCTATGCGCCTTCGCCCACTAGAGGAGAGTACAATTCATGTAAACACCCATGAGAAGGCCCACCTTCCAGAGAAAGCTTTCATCTGCTACAATATTGGGAAATGCATAAATTTCCCACTGCCTCCGCATTGTAGGAAGGGGGATGCAACCGCACTCCAGGTGGTGTTGCACTACCACCATTGATGCAGATTTTGAGTCACCCCGCTGTCTTGTTGGCTGCCTCAACAAGCTTCTGGCAAGTATTGCTGATTTCCTTTGGCGCGACATTGTTTGTCTCCAACGCACGTGAAATTCCCACCAGGTCATTTTTAGTGCCCTTCCAAGGCAGCAAACGCCTTGCCCTTTTTTAACGACAAGATCATTTCCTTCTTACAAAGATGATGATGGTCACAATCCCTGTCATCTTCTCCCCTTGCTGCAGGCCACAAAGTGCACAGCTGAATATGAGCAGCGCGTCATGCGCCTTTGCACGTGCATTGGGACAGGTGGGGGATGTAGCTATGGGCACTCGACACCAACATGATCTGAGTACACCTGGACCACATGAAGCTCTTCACGGGCTTCGACCATGTGGCCCACTCTGGGTTGTTTTCTGTAGCTATGTGCTTGGTCTCATTGCTACTTTCTCCAGGCAACATCGACCCATGAGGCAGTTGTCACCCACGAGCATTGTCCACTTACGACAATGATGACTGAATGTCGTCTATCACCTCTGACCTAGATCCACCTCCACCTCTTCCACCTCTTTACCCTCTACCCTAACCAGCCAGACTCAGGACATTGAAATGGCCGTATAGGGTAAGTAGGAAGGAAATAAAGACAAAGAAGAAAAGCACCAGCAGCCAGCAAGTAGTAGCATTCGATGCTCTTTATATTGCTACGACTGCTGGGGTGCTCTCCACTACCCGGAGTGCCAAAAAGAACTGGACTGGACCAGGATCATTCATAGCCTCCAAGAGGTGCACACATCGTGAATTTCCTTGAGCAACACACGGACGGGTCATAGCGCAACCACAAAGATAGCACAATGTGTCACTTCCCCATGCACCAATGGTGATTAGGTCCTTTGCAATTGCACAATCTTGGAGCTTTCCCAGCTGCAAGCACTGTACACTGTATACTTACCCTGACTTGACTTCTTGGGTACTGTATTTGCTAAAATTGGTCCACTCAGACCTTCTCAGTCCCATCCCTGTTGAGTTCATGTTACAACAGCGCTGTTATGTTTTCACCCTGATTGAGGACTGCTCATACATGCGGCTCTTCTGGAGCTATGCCACAGTTCCGATGATGCCTTGGCGCTCTGCCCCTAGCTGGTGATGGTTGAACTCCGGTATGATCACACCCGCTACGCATTCTACGTGGATCGTGGTGGCAAGTTTTTGGACAAAATGGACATCTTCTTACTTGAGAAAAGGTGTTTTCAACATTTTTGTCCCTTCTACACCATAGCAGAACTGTGTGTTTGAGTGGTGCAACCACACTACGGAGGATGTGAACCATACCATGCATTCAAAGTACATTTTTCTTGATTCTTTTGGCTTTGAGGGATTTTCCCACATGAAATGGTTCTAGAATAGCCTAGTACATGGTCCTCTCCTGGACCATTTAACACTGTACGAACTGTGGTTCGGTCATCAAGCCGACCTTCACCTCCCTCGCATCAAGGAGTCCCTAGCTTGTATGTGGTACACAAAGGACCAGCAGGGATCCAAGGTCTCACCTCAGGCTTGTATGTACATCTCTCTTAGCATTCTCCCACGGTCGACGACGTGGCACTTTTGAAACCCCTGCTCACCACTCGAGATCGCCTTTTCTTTTAGGCTCTTACCTACTATGACCTGTCCACCATTGTCGCTGGTCGCCGACCAGGTTCCCACCTTTGTGGCTTCTGGACGGATGGGGCAGCCTAGACATATGAATGGGTCCATCCAAGCCTCTTCACTTGTTGTCTGGTCTGTTGACAATGAAGATCCAGCCATCTTAGCTATGGGTCCATTGACCTCATCAGTCTCCCCAGACACACTTTCTCACATGCATGTGTCAGTTCCCTCTGGCACACCTGATTTCGTGCTTGTGTGAGTCCCATGTGGCACTCCTGATCTTGCGCCTATGTCAGTAATCAGTGGCACACCCACTCCCATGCCTGCGCCACTTTCCTCTAGCTCACCTTATCCCATGCTGGTGGTAGTTTCCCCAGAGGCAAGATATCTTGATCTCATCTCCTTTGATGGAGGTCGTGAAGGAGGCCGATACAGTCTTTCAGGCAAACTATAAGATGGAGGACTTTGCACCTAGAGTTATCTTCCTCAGAATGGAGATTGTGTGTGGCTATCAATGGCAGGAACTCTTGCTGCATCAGGCATGTTACGCATGCATTGTGGGGGAGCGGTTTGCTTATTTCATCAGTGTAGTTCCTGCAGCCTCCACCCCCATCACACATGACAAGCAGGATACCTTGAAGGTGGATGATCGAGCACAACTGGGAAAGATGGTTGACGTGATCGGGCACGCACGTCTTATCGGCTCTTAAATTTACTTGGCCACAGCCACACCACCCAACAATAAACTTGCGAACCCAATTGTAGCGGGAGGGCCGGTTCGGCCCTCCCTCCTCGCTGAAGCGAGGGGTGGTTGCGCACCACCCCTCGCGTCAGCGAGGGCTGGCCGGCGGCCAGCACTTCGCTGGCCGCTGGCCAGCTCGCTGCCGGCCGGCTGGACGGCTGGCGGCCGGCCAAGTGACCGGCCGGCCACCGGCCGGCCAGCCACCAGCCGCTGATCGCGGCCTCAGCCCGATCGGCGGCTGAGAGGCCACGAGGGCCTCGAGGGCGAGGCCTCGTGGCCTCGTGCCCTCGCCCCTCCTCGCCCTCCTTGCAAACGAGCAAAAGAGGACGAGGGATAGGGGGAGCGAGGGTGAGGTGCGATTCGCTGGCACGAAATCGCCAGCGTGCCTCGCACGCGACGATTTCGCGCCAGAACGACAAAATATGAATCGAAGTTCGTTTACGACGAACTTCGACATGAAACGAAAGAAATAACTCGTGCGAACACACGATTTCGTGGTAAAAACCTCCGGTTTGGGTCCCAAAACCAGGGGTTTGGTTAAAAACGGAAATGGGCCTCCGGAGACTCGAAATATTCGAGTCTCCCTGCTCTGGGTCGTTGATGACGATTGCCCCTCAGTCTTGCGAAGGGGGTAAACCCCTGACGCGGACTGAGAACGCCATTCTGCGAACTCCGACGATGACTTCAGAGCCGGAGCTGGAGACTCAGCCCGTTACAGTGGTTCTCAGAGCAAGACGACCCTCGCGACCAAGGGTTCGACGGAAACGGCGGCTACGACATTGATAAAACGCCGCCGACAGCTGCAAGCAGTAGCAGAAACGCCAGAAGGGACTACGGCATCAATACTTCACGGATTGAAGCACCGTAAAGTGCGTTGCAGAGCTAAGAAAAAATCCTACTTGTTGCAGCCACTTCCTTCCGGCCTCTTCACACTTCCAGGGGGCTTGGAGGATTTTTGTGGGGCGGGTTGGGGAGTTCCCACCTCTAAAACCACAAAATCCTCCTCATTTTCAAGGCTCCTTCGAACCTCCTTCATCCAAAAACTGGGACAGCGTCCCTCCCCAAGATTAGGGACTCTCACGACCTGAGAGCACCCTAAAAAGAAGGAGGGTGACAACTTGGGGACTTTTGGCGGCTCCCCCAACGCCGCCGGCTCAAGGAGGACGCCGCCAAGGGGCGCAAGACGCGCAAAGAAGACTCAAGGGGAGGCCAAGGAAGACAAGAAGACAACAAGACAAGAAGAAAAGTAGTGTTTTGCTCTAGACCTTGTACTTGCTTATCTTCTTGCTCTTTGTCTTAGTTTTGTGAGCGGTACTCATAATTCTTGTTACTTCCTTGTATTTTGATTTTTTGTTTTCCTAGATCCTAGTTGCTACCAAGTGCCGTGAGTCACGGCCTAGGAGGACTAGCTTCTAAACCCACGACCTTGTGCCAACGTGGCGGCCTAGGAAAATAGAAGTATAAATTGAAATTGCCTCACCGATCGTGAGAGCAACGCCTTAGGAGGCGATTCCTCCTCGTTGTGGGGTGATCCTCACAACAACCTTCACGTGCTAGTTGCACGAGCGACGGGATGGCAAGTGCCGGACCGTCTAAGACCAACAAGGGCAAGGTGGTGACGGCGTCACCACGAGCTCTCGGCGGACTCCAAGTTTTGGGAGCCGCCGCCGCGAGCACGGTTGCCAACCCAAAGGCAACCGTACCGCCAAGGGCAACCCTACCGCCTAAGGCAACCGACGCCAACCTCGGCGACACCGAGAAGCGTGCGGAGGCCGCAAAGGTGCTCGACGAGCACGNGCAGCAAGGGCGTTGAAAGCAGCCACACGGGAAGTTCCCGCGAGAACGAGCCGGACGACGTTGCCGCGAAGGCAATTCGCGATGACCGTCGTAGGCTCGCGGAGTTTGCTGTCGAGGCCGCAGGCTGACTCAAGATCACCACCGGTGGTGGAGATACGGCACCACTCGGAGGAATGGGGGCGGACCCTCCTTCCTACGATGCGGCCGCAATGGGGCAAGGCAGCGCCCACTCAAGCGTCGTCGCCGACGACAGTCTCCTCCGAAAGGTGGGGCTCCTTGGAGGCGTGTACGCGAACCGTACCCTCTTGCAGTGGGTAAGGGTGCACCGACAACGCGAGGCCCTGGAGGCTATCGCCGATGCTCTGACGACATCAGAGCTCAAGTTCGCGTTCGCCAACCTGCTGGCCCACGTCGGGCAGAGCATCACGGACCTTGACCGTGATCGCCAGCTGCAGCACCTCGCCGCCCATGAGGCAAGCCGCCGATGCAATGACCTCAACAAGGCATTGCAGAGCGTGACCCAAGTGTGGATGCAGTAGCAAGTGCAGCGTGCCGCAACTGCGGAGGCCACTGCCGGCGGCAGCGACGACTTGCCTACCTCGACGACTTCGGGGTCGGTCATGAACACGTCCTTCCTCCACAGTGTGGAGATCTTCTGGAAGGGCGTGAAGCTGACCGACTGGCTGAACCGCACGGAGCACGTCCTACGTGTCCACAAGGCGCCACTCAGTCAGTGGGGCGACCTTGCCACGACGCGGCTTGAAGACAAACTCTTCAAGTACGTGGTCANAAGGGCAAGGTGGTGACGGCGTCACCACGAGCTCTCGGCGGACTCCAAGTTTTGGGAGCCGCCGCCGCGAGCACGGTTGCCAACCCAAAGGCAACCGTACCGCCAAGGGCAACCCTACCGCCTAAGGCAACCGACGCCAACCTCGGTGACACCGAGAAGCGTGCGGAGGCCGCAAAGGTGCTCGACGAGCACGTCGACGCGCACATGGGCGACCCCCATGCGACGGATGACGCGATGGAGGAGGATCTTCCGGAGGAGGACCCCGTCGAAGAGCACGACGTCGACGATGGCGAAGGCGACGAGGATCGCGACCATCGCCATCGTCGTGTGACGAACTCGAGCGGATTGCTCGAGAAGGGCAAGACGCTCGTCGCATCGCGTGAAGCTGCCGATGGCAGCGAGACTGCCGAAAGCAGCAAGGGCGTTGAAAGCAGCCACACGGGAAGTTCCCGCGAGAACGAGCCGGACGACGTTGCCGCGAAGGCAATTCGCGATGACCGTCGTAGGCTCGCGGAGTTTGCTGTCGAGGCCGCAGGCTGACTCAAGATCACCACCGGTGGTGGAGATACGGCACCACTCGGAGGAATGGGGGCGGACCCTCCTTCCTACGATGCGGCCGCAATGGGGCAAGGCAGCGCCCACTCAAGCGTCGTCGCCGACGACAGTCTCCTCCGAAAGGTGGGGCTCCTTGGAGGCGTGTACGCGAACCGTACCCTCTTGCAGTGGGTAAGGGNAGTACGTGGTCAAGGAGTGGACTGCGCAGCAGCCGCACCTCGAGTGGCAGCCCATGCCGTGGGAGGCCTTCTGCGCGATCATGCGCAAGAAGTGCACCCAACGTGAGGAGGCGCAGCGCGCCTTCCACAAGATCAAGGACTTCAGGCAGCTGGGCAGCTCGCTCGAATCCTACTTGAGCGAGTTCACCGCACTCGTGGAGGAAGCCGAAAGCTTCACCGAGGGCGATGGCACTCAGACGTTCAAGTACCCGGAGTGCATGCTGCTGGAGTACTTGCGTGATGGTCTCGCTAGCGAGAAGCTGAAGGACAAGACCACCACGAGAGCCACTGGCCAAGCTTGGACAAGCTGGAGGGCGTTGCGCGACTACATGAGCGAAGTGTACTCGGCGAACCCGAAGCACTACTCTGATGAAGGTCAAAAAGGTCCTCAATGCGCGTGCACAGCAGGGTCGCGACATGCGCGTGGACGCTGCAGGGGCTGGTGGGTCAGCCGGATAGCGAGGCGGGGCCAAGGGCAAGCAGCCGACAAACCCTCCAGCCAAGAAGGCTGGTGGACACAAGGGTCCTAACAACAAGCGCAGCCGCGAGAATGACGAGCTGCAAGCGGCGCGTGAGCGTCGCAACGCAGCCTTCCGTGAAGGGCTCTGCCACAACTGCATGCAGCCGGGCCACTTTAGGGCTCAGTGCCCTGAGGCTGCTGGTGGACAAGAGGCCGCAGCGCTAGCTGTAGCAACAGCACCTCGTGGGGATGGTGCAGGAGGAGGCCGCGGACAAGGCCGTGGACAGGGTCGCGGTCCTGGCAATGGGCCCGGCCGTGGTAACGGACAGGGCCGTGGGGCGGGCTTTCCCCACCCCTGAGTGACGTCAGTGGGGACCACTCAGGGGTAAAACTGGATCACGAGTGTGAGTTCATGTTTTCAGACGAGGATGTTAAACAATTTGAGTTTTTGACGAGTTCAAATTTCTCTGTTGTTTTCTCCCCTCTCATTGAACCTCATTCTGCACTTGCTGACCGACATTGCCCACTAATTCTTGCATCACCAGACGAGATGCATGACCAAACCTGCTTAGTGGNAGCTTGTCTGCAATGCAGGTCAAGAGACGTATTCGACAAGGTTGTCGATACTTCTTGGCTCAGCTGCAGAAAGTGGAGGACGACGTGATGGAAGACACGCCTCAAGAGATCAGATCTCTATTGGCGGAGTTCTCGGATGTATTCCAAGACCCACCGGCTGGGCTTCCACCAGAAAGACACATGGGCCACACGATTCCACTGCAACCAGAGGCGACTCCTCCGTTCAGACCCATGTATCGCCTTAGTCCAGCAGAAAGGCGAGAGGCCGAACGCCAAATCAAAGAGTACCTTGCAAAAGGATGGATCGAGCCAAGTAGCTCGCCGTACGGTGCGNTTTCCCCACCCCTGAGTGACGTCAGTGGGGACCACTCAGGGGTAAAACTGGATCACGAGTGTGAGTTCATGTTTTCAGACGAGGATGTTAAACAATTTGAGTTTTTGACGAGTTCAAATTTCTCTGTTGTTTTCTCCCCTCTCATTGAACCTCATTCTGCACTTGCTGACCGACATTGCCCACTAATTCTTGCATCACCAGACGAGATGCATGACCAAACCTGCTTAGTGGTGGCAACACCATCTACTATGCAAGAGTTGTGTAACACAGTGATTGAAGCAAACACCCTCAAAGCGATGAGTTCAATCACATTCGCAGTACCTTTAGTCGACGATCTCGACCCAGTGAAATTTAAACACTGGAAGGTGCTGGCCGAATTCACACGTGCCCACAAGATGTGGACTCGAGTGGGTGAATCATGGGAGTTACGACGCCCGTCGTACAGATTCCGTGTTTATCACAAGCTCGCCTTACCGTCGTCGAGTCTGTTCACTCGGAAGAGTGGAGGCAGCATGACGATGCAGTTCAAAGGACACCTAGCTGGTGCTCCCGTGAANACACATGGGCCACACGATTCCACTGCAACCAGAGGCGACTCCTCCGTTCAGACCCATGTATCGCCTTAGTCCAGCAGAAAGGCGAGAGGCCGAACGCCAAATCAAAGAGTACCTTGCAAAAGGATGGATCGAGCCAAGTAGCTCGCCGTACGGTGCGAAGATCCTTTTTGTGAACAAAAAGGACGGTGGTTTACGCATGTGCGTGGATTACCGGGCGTTGAACAAGCTGATGGTGAAAAATCGATTCCCCTTACCACGGATTGAGGACCTTTTTGACCAACTCCAAGGCGCAAAAGTATTTTCGTCCTTGGATTTGTCTCAAAAGTACCATCAAATCCGCATCAGAGAAGATGATGTGCCCAAAACCGCGTTTCAAACGCACATGGGACACTATCAGTTCCGAGTGTTATGCTTTGGGCTTACAAATGTCCCGGCAACTTTCCAAGGAGAAATGAACCGAACGTTCTCCAAGCAACTCGGACAGTTTGTCTTGGTTTACCTGGATGACATCCTGGTTTTCTCCAAATCAATGGAAGAGCACATAGAACATCTGCGCGAAGTTCTCGCAATCCTTCGGGAATAGAAGTTCTATGCGAAAGTGAGCAAGTGCAAGTTTGCACAAGATGAGCTCGAGTACCTTGGACACATCGTCGGCAAGGACGGCATCCGCGTCGACCCACAAAAAGTCCAAGCCGTTGTGGACTGGCCACGCCCCGAAAATGTTGGGCAGATTCGGTCTTTCCTCGGCCTTGCAAACTACTTTCAACGGTTTATGCAAGGGTATTCAACCCTGGTAGCACCGCTAACCAGGCTCACGCGAAAAGACATGCGTTGGGAATGGACATCTGATTGCGAGAACGTTTTTCTCAAAGTCAAAGAGCTTCTCTCCACGGCGCCCGTCCTAGCTCTTCCGGATCCATCGCAACCGTGGGAGGTTCGATGTGATGCGTCGGTAGTTGGACTTGGAGCCGTCCTCATGCAGAGCGGTCACCCAGTTGCGTATGAGAGCCGGAAGCTCATACCCGCGGAAACGCGGTACACGACTGGGGATCAAGAGCTCTTTGCGGTAGTACACACTTTCAAGATGTGGCGTTGCTACTTCGAGGGTGCTGAAGGGGGTGTGACGGTCGTGACCGACCATAATCCATTGGTTTTTTTCCAAACGCAACCGAACCTGTTAAGACGACAGGCGCGTTGGAGCGAATACCTGAGTCGATTCTCGTTCACATGGGAATATCGGCCAGGACGCATCAATGTGGCCGATCCACTAAGCCGACAGCCTGTGGAAATTAAAGCAACCACCGAGGGCAGTGGGTGTTTTATGGCCATTGCAACAACATCCGTACAACCACCAGATCCCCCTGCACCTCTGCGGCAACCACCACGAGAGCTTATCCATTACAACGGTTTTGTAAACAGGATCTGGATGGGATACTGCGTGGATTCTTGGTTTCAAGACTCTCAAAATCTGGACAAGTACGGCTTGGTGGAGGCCACAGGAATCTTCTGGCACGGAGAACAAGTTGTTGTGCCAAACTCGGGAGACCTTCGAGCAAAGGTTATCTCCCAGTTCCACGACCCGCCGGTCGCAGGTCACATGGGACCCCGAAAGACCGGACAGGCACTCTCGGACCACTATTGGTGGCCAGGGTGGAGTGTCGATGTCCGTAAGTATTGCATGACATGCGACCCATGCCTTCGGAATAAGGCTAGTAACAAGAAGCCTGCGGGACTCCTCCAGCAGCTTCCCATTCCTGGGACTCCATGGGAGTGCGTCAGCATGGACTTCATTACTGGTCTTCCGGACACGGCCCGTGGCCATGATGCAATACTAGTGGTTGTGGATCTTTTGACGAAGATGACACACTTCATTCCTACAACCACTGACGTGAACGCAGAGGAGACCGCTCGTCTCTTCTTTGAGGGTGTCGTAAAGTACCACGGCTTGCCGTTGCACATTATCTCCGATCGAGATCGAAAATTTGCTAGTAAGTTCTGGGAAAAGATGCACGAGTACTTTGGCAGTGAGTCGCAAATGTCGACAGCATTTCATCCTCAAACTGACGGACAAACAGAGCGCATGAATCGCACTCTGGAGCAGATGCTCTGCATGTACGTGGACCCTGCCATGCATGATTGGGACGAATTCCTAACACCGGCAGAGTTTGTGGTGAACAACTCGGTGAACGAGTCCACACAGTTCACACCGTTCGTGTTGAACAGTGGTCGGCATCCACTGGTACCCTCTTCATTGGTGAAGAGTGGGAGTACAGGAGGGCAGGTTCCTTCCGCTCAAGCCTTTGCCGAGCGCATCGACTCCTTGTTACAGGAGGCGAAGGGTCACCTTCAAGCAGCTCAGCAGCGACAAAAGGCATATGCCGACAAAGGTCGCCGGGAGGTCTCGTTTGACATCGGTGACAAAGTGCTGCTCAGCACTAAAAACCTTCGGTTGAAGTCGCCTGGGGCAAGAAAACTTCTACCGAAGTGGATTGGGCCGTTTCCCATTGTGGCACGCATCGGGCCAGTGGCATACCGATTGCTACTTCCGCCGAGTATGAAGATACATGACGTATTTCATGTGAGCCTGCTAGCTCCGTACACGGCAGAAGGAACCGTCAGCCACCGCCTGCAGTCCTGGCTACCGACGGCCAATACGAGGTCCTTCGCCTACTCCAGCACCGAGAGCGTACTCTTCGGTCGCGCATTGTCAAGGAGTACCTCGTTCATTGGGCCGGTTGTGGACCTGAACATAATTCATGGGAGCCCAAATCTCGGTTGCCCACAGGGGTGGTCAACGAGTACTGGAGCGAGCTTGCAGCTCGTACAGATCGACGTGTGGCAGGAGGTACCACCTGAACGCGGGCAAAGTGAACAACATTCCCACAGGGCAGCATTCATGGACAGCGACCATAGGAGGTTGGGGACACCCAACATGGTTGTCGCGAGGACGCTCCAGCCTAAAGGGGGGAGGCCGCTAGCCGTGCTGATCTACAAGCTGCAGCTTAGGTCTAAGTACCATGCATGTGTTCATGTTTAGCTGGTGATTGAAATCATTGATTTTCTTTCACAATGTTGATGACTCACTGACTGACAATCCTACTTGTTGTTCATGAACCGGGACGGTTCATAATAAGTGGGGAGGAATGTAGCGGGAGGGCCGGTTTGGCCCTCCCTCCTCGCTGAAGTGAGGGGTGGTTGCGCACCACCCCTCGCGTCAGCGAGGGCTGGCCGCCGGCCAGCTCGCTGCCGGCCGGCTGGACGGCCGGCGGCCGGCCAAGTGACCGGCCGGCCACCGGCCGGCCAGCCACCAGCCGCCGATCGGGCTAAGGCCGCGATCTGCGGCTGAGAGGCCACGAGGGCCTCGAGGGCGAGGCCTCGTGGCCTCGTGCCCTCGCCCCCGCTCGCCCTCCTTGCAAACGAGCAAAAGAGGACGAGGGATAGGGGGAGCGAGGGTGAGGTGAAATTCGCTGGCACGAAATCGCCAGCGTGCCTCGCACGCGACGATTTTGCTCCAGAACGACAAAATATGAATCGAAGTTCGTTTACGACAAACTTCAACATAAAAAGAACAAAATAACTCGTTCGAACACACGAGTTCGAGGTAAAAACCCCCGGTTTGGGTCCCAAAACCAGGGGTTTGGTTAAAAACGGAAATGGGCCTCCGGAGACTCGAAATATTCGAGTCTCCCTGCTCTTGGTCGTTGATGACGATTGCCCCTCAGTCTTGCAAAGGGGGTAAACCCCTGACGCGGACTGAGAACGCCATTCTGCGAACTCCGATGACGACTTCAGAGCAGGAGCTGGAGACTCAGCCCGTTACACCAATCTTGCCTCTCCCCAAGCCATACACTCTTCGAGATTGGCTTCCTTCCTCCAGTGGTGTTTTGTATGGGGATACTAGGCTACGCGCCTTGGGTCTAACCACGAAGCCATTGGATGGGCTTGGTGTGGGTGTCAGGCATCGTACCTTGTGACGGCACAGATGGCTCGCTATGGGAGACCTCCATGCAGGAGGGACTTCCAATGTGCCATTACCTTAGGAATTATGAAATAATGCACTTGCCATCTGGTCATAAGGCTATTCTTGCATGCTGGATCTGTTGGCTTAAGTTAAAGCCTAATGGTGCAATTGATCGTTACAAGGCTCATCTCAAAAGGGTCCTCTTAGATTCCCTGCGTTAAGCATACAAGATGTTTGCATCCATTGGACCCTAAACCACCAGTCGTGATCTTGTCACCCTGGTGGTACACCACGCTTGGGAGCTCGGGCAAATAAATGTGAAAGAACACATTCTCACATGATACTTTGGATGAGGAAATCTACATCGTGTAGCCATCCGATCTCGCCGATGGTACCAACAAGGTCTGGCAACTTGGCAAGGCCTTGTACGAATTCAAGCTATCATCCTGCTCCTGGAATATAGAGATCATAGCTCCTCTTAAGAAACAAGAGCATCTGCCGTAGTGTTGTGAAAATTGCATTGTTTTTTGGGCCCAATTTTCTCACCTATTTTTTCCATCCTCGTCTATGTTGATGATCTCCCAATAGTCTCTGCGGATCCCTATGTTGTTCAACCAGTGAAATCCGTTCTGCATTCAGTTTACAAGATAAAGGACCTAAGTCCCGCCCTAGACTTCCTTGGCATGGACCTCAAGGGTGACCGTCCTAATCGCATAATTCACGTAGATCATGCAGCTTAGAATCGCATTTTAGGTGAGTGAGTTTTTCCTCTGCTTATTGCAATCTCACCTGCCTTGAGACCTATGAATGTTGTCGGTCAAAGGCTCCTCAAGACGTTGGGTGTGTCACAATTAGGGAGTGAGGTTGATATCACTGATTTCTTTTGAGTCATTGATTCCCCCATGTATCTTGCCATGGCGACACACGCTGACGCTGCTTTTGTTGTTGACTACTTTGTGCAGTTCTCTTAATGAATATGTGAGCATCATCTTGAAGCCTCTCTTTGCGTAGTACGATCTGCATTGTCCACCACATCCATGGAAGTGTGCTATAGAGCATAGCCCTCAGTTGCTGACGACTACACAAACACCAACTAGGCTCATGACAATGACGATTATAGCCAGTCTAGTTACAGCTTTTTGGTTGGGGACACTGATGCGTCGTGTAAGAGTGGAAAACAGGGTTTGTCATGTGCAGCTCCACAGAGGCCGAGTATGTCGCTCTTGGCTCTGGTACGTGTGAGAGTGTTGGATTTTGTTGCCTGATGCAGCACCTATGTGTGTCCATTTGCTGCATCACCTTGTTGTGACAACCAAACCACACAGGCCGTTGCTGAAAACCATAGCATGCATCATTCATGCACTAAACACATCAAAATTGACCACCACTTAATGAATGTATTGCTCCTGGTGTCGTGAAAATTGTCTGGGTGGAATCAACATCGCAGCCTGTTGAATTCTTGACTGAGGCTCTTAGCTCTGGAACGTTCACGTTTGTTGCTCACACTGTTGGCCTGACTTCCACGCCTCCTGCACCTACTGCTCTTACTCCTTTTTTCCCTCTCAAAGCTCTGCTATTTACATTTCTATAATCTCATATGCATTCCATGTTCTCTTCTGTTGTGTGTAACATCGCTCGTCTGTAGGCCACGGGGGTATTGGTATTGGTATACAAGTGCTGGCCTTCTAATACAATATCCACTTTCCACTGGACTCCACACACACACACACTCACACACACACACACACACACACACACACACACACGTCTCTGCAAGCAAGTGAACTAATATGAGTGCAACAAATACAGAGTGGTTTCTAGAGACCTCAGTTTATTAAAGAATGTCAACGCTCTGCTGATAATGTTTCTGCCGTTTTTGTAGCCTGGGCCTTGTCCCTACGGGCTAGTTTGTCGCTCTCTCCAATTTCTAATTTGGGAT